>APFE030028256.1:122729-144852 GCA_000404065.3 Pinus taeda | reverse complement strand
TACCCCATCCAAAAGAGGGGAGTATCCCATTGATGTTGGACCTGATTAACTTCCTCTAGAACACTATAATACAGGCATTGGGCCAGAGGAGGGGAGGTTGAAAGCTGAACATTCCAAAGGGTAGATGCTGCTGGAATTAGGACTTCCTTGTAGAAGCTTGTGAGGAGAGATTACCATCCTTTCTTGTTTCATTTGGAAGTGCGTGAGCTTGTCAAAGTAGAGGAAAACTCTTGCTGGACCCTGGGAGGAACTTGCACAACACCAAGGCTCAGGTTGTAATGGTTTCTTTTCTTTCCTTAATACAAATAAGTCCATTCTTCTCAATGATTTGTTGTTAATGAATTGTTTCATATACTCCTTGGTCTATATGTTGAATATGTTTTGTTTTATGGAATATTCAGGTGTTATGTAATCGTTTGATTGTTAATGTATGCAGGTTTCGAAGTGAAGGAGGAGCTCATCCGGATCAGCGAGGCTGGACTGCTACAACGAGCGTTGGACTTGAGGTAGGATCGAAAAACACTTGGTTTCTCATAGAATAATACATGTTTAGAGAAGGATTTCTCTTAATTGTCTTGTTTGTCACTAGAGAGTCTTAGACTCCTAGGGAGGTTAGTTTTGTCCGCAAAAATAACTTTTTCCGCATGACACCTCGTTAAACTAAATGAATTGATGTCATCTCAGTACACGTTTACCCCTTTTTCGGGCTAGGATTGACTATTTACAAAAAAGGAACACCTTGGTCGACTTGGCCAAGAGGTTCTCTAGAATATTTTTTCCTACCTTTTCGGGTTCAAGAGACAAATTATGAAAAGGAACTTGATGGAGTTTTCATTTTTATCTCTTTTTCGAACTCTCTAAATATGAAAAAGATACTGAGTTACTCTTCCATTGGACTCGTAAAAATTAAACGATGAAATACTTATCACTATGACGAGACCGAGCTTCTCCTTCCTAGGACTCGTAAAACTTACTAGGATGGACGCATTCAAAGAATGAGCTTATACGACAAGCATATGCTATCCCCTTAAAGCTTGTGATAAAAAATAATTGGGGCACTTGCTAGAAATAGTGGGGAAAAGTGAAAGTGAAACCTCTTTTGTCTAGGAAGCATGTCACTCTTCAATATGACACCTGTCTATTTTTCGTGTCAGGTTTGGGATATCCTTGCTCACTCACTTGTCTTTTCAGGTTGGGGTGATCCATTTTTCCTCCAATCTAACTATTCCATTTCGTCATCATGACCCTTGGTCTTATGTTGAGTCAAATATTGTTGCACTCTGGAGTCATGCCACCGATATGTTCAAAAGAAGTCACATATGTAGTTTTATTACCTATACATTGTCTGACCTTTTGCTACAGTCCTGGATCATACTCATTTATTCCACTTTATTCCTTGTTTTGTGTTGATTATGGGGGAATCATCATGGCCCTCCTTCGACGGGTCACTTCTTGTCGACTTCAGTTCATTATCCAAGAAGGTGTCTTAGAGGCTCCCTGTCAGTACCTTAGAGCTTGCATGCCTTAATGACTAGTTCTTCGCATCTCACAATAGGTTTTCCTCATTTGCCTATGATTGGATGGTTCCATGAGTGTTCGAATTCAACTTCATTTTCACATTCATGTATTGTATTGTCGTACCTTGAGATCCATTGTCATTATTGGTGGTTTCTCTCGTGCCTGTTAACAGTCCACATCATTGGCCGGTAATTAGGTGGTTTTCTAGCATGTTTGACTTCAACACATTCATTCACATGTTAGAATTCATACTTTGATCGATTTTTGTCTAATATGACTCACGTTGCGTGGAGTTATGTATTTTTCATTATCGTACACATGTTTCTTCTATACGGATGGTTGTGACCATGCCGTGGGACTTTATATTTATGATGATGATGATCCTTCTATATCAGGCGGTTGTGTCCATACCTTAGATCTTAGATTTAGAAATGATCCTTTTCATTTATATCGTTGCGCCCATGTCGTGGATCTTTTCACATAATCCTTTATATCTGGATGGCTGCGTCCATACTATGGATTCATGTTTTGATATTAAATATGTATATGTGTCCTTGATTTGTAGGTCTCATGACAATGCTTGTTCTCGTCCCTGCAAAAGCTCATAAAGCATCTCATCCATCACTCCATGTTCTGCCTTCATGCTTTAGGGGGCATCTATTACACAATATTTTGTCACGTCTCCTGTACTTCCCATGTCATACTTCGGGGTGCCCAAAACTTGGCAATTATGCAGTGTACCCATCCTAATATGAAATCCAAATCCTCCTTGAAACACTGATGAAAACATGCCTTGAGCCTTCCCTAAATAAGTAAGCTCTAAAAACCTAATTTCAGGACCAATGCGGTTGGGACACTGGAAACTAGTGTTGATGGTAGGTTGCACTATACTAGCCTCACACTACCAGATCCAGTTGCTTGGGTTGGTAAAACTTTTATTCAGGGCTAGGCTCTACAATTCAGACTTAATAAATATGAAGATATCACATCAATTTTTCTTCCAGTCTCCTAACCCAAATCTGGTGTTATGGTAGCGATGTCAGCAATTCATTGATTTGCCCGTGTTCCAAATCATCAACCCAATGATGCAACCTCCACCTCCTGCCAGGAAAAACTAAATATATTGCAGATTGTGTTAGTCATGACATTGTTATTTTTACTTCTGTGCAAATATTTTATTTCTCATCCAGTTATGTTTTCTACTACAAACAGTTATGCCACGAAGCACGCTTACTTTTGACATGATGACTCTTTGTAATAAAATCAAGAAATAATATTTTTGTAACGGGTTCTCCTTCGTAGACCCTATAAAGACATTGAGATGATATTTTAAGAGGGTTCACAACTTTTGTGAATTTTTTCTTTCCAATAGAGAAGCGATGTGCATTGTCGATATATTATTGCTCTGTTGAAGATTAATACAAGTTTTTGGCGATTCCAGCTCATCTGAGTTTGTAGTATGTTTTCTTGCTATGTTACTTTCACATGCCTTTCCATTTTCTTCTCAGATTATATCATAAGTAGTCGTTGGATGTTTTCATCATGAATGTATGGATTCATTGACATCAAATATTGATGTACAATGCTTGTATGGATATGGAAATAAAATCCTTGAAGTGCACATTATGTATCGTTGCATCTCATTCTCCATCTCTGCTTAATCAGTTTCACTTTTATTTTCATTGCATATGATTCTTAAATATAAGCCCAGTGTATTAAATTTCCTTCTTGTTCAACTCTTATATCCCATATACTATAATGACTTATCAAACTATAGATCCAGGCAATGAAGGTTGTTGTATATTTGCATTGATGTTTTTGTGAGTTGATTTTTCATATGATTGTTATGTGTTTCATCTAGAGGAGGGTCCTGAATCATCTCTATTCTGTGGTATATTGAATATTGAGTGTGTGTGACAGCTCTTGCAAACCTTCAAGCACTCATCTAGGATGTCCTAGGAAATTTCCCTTCCTCCAACCCGAGGGTTGTCTCTAGGGGGTTGATTCCAACCACAACATATTATGACATCAATGTGGGGGATTGAATTAAAAAAAAAAATCCATGGATAGTGACTACTTTTGCATTCCTTTTAATAAGTGAGAAAGGAAGTGTAAGGTTGAATCTCTCTCACCTTGGCAACTCCACATAAAGATTTTATTTTCTTGACTCCACTGGGTATCCCTTATTTCCTCACATTGGCTTTCAAGAGACCTCATACCTGCTCTGATACAAGCCAGCAAAAGACCCCTCTAGTTTTTGACCGAGAAAAAATAATATCAAGGAGGGCCTGGAAAGATAAAACACCATTCACTCCAAGTACTCAGATCTTTGTTCCAGAAATATCATCAAACAGCTCGTAGAAGGCCATAATAAGCCATCCTGAGCCCTCTTACGAAGTCCTAAAATATGCAGAAGAGCATTATTCATTGATTGACCCATTTTCCTAGAGAGATCAAGATGAAGGAGCTCCTCCTAGCCCTCCCTCATACACATCTCTCATTTTTCTAGAGCCTAAAGAGAATAAATAAATACTTGAAGATAGCCCAACATCCAATGTTAATATCTTTCTAGTTTGGCCTTAGGCAATCTCATCTCAACCAATCCTTCAATAAAGGTCTGTGATAAACCCCCTCCTCCTTTGCAAAATATGGATATCCCTAGTTTTATTCTTAATATGTATGATCCTCTCAATTTACCTCAACCCATGAATGTCATGCATCAATATTATCTCAAAAACCTTCCAATATTTACTGGAGAGGATGAAATATCTACCCAAAAACATATAGACACTTTATGCCCCTTTGCAGAAAATCAGAATGTCGAGAACCTAGATGTGATTTTGAGGCTTTTTGTCCAGTCACTAGATGGGGAGGCTAGAAAGTGGTTCAAAGCCTTACCCAATGCTTCAATTACTACATGGGAGGAAATAGAGAACGTGTTCATGTAGAAATGGTGTGAGAGAAGAGACTATTGATACATCCTCACAGAGTTTAATGCAATGAATAAAAAACATAATGAGGATTTTTCTAAATTCATATAAATGTTTAACAAAATATATAATAGCTTTCTTTCTAAAATAAAACCCCCACAAGTTGCTGATAAGGTGGTTTTTGCTTGGGATTTTGAGTATGAATTTGGTTTTACTCTCAAGAAGGGAAAATCCCTTACCCTTGATCTAATTTATTTGATGCACTTGAAGTGGAAGCTAACTTCACCTCCACTGGTAAATCAAGAGGAAAACCTAACCATGTTGACAGGAGGAGAGGAAAAGAGGAAGCTATCTCTTTAGGCCAAGGGAAGGAAACTAAAGAGCAGCAGTTGGAAGAAATGAAAAAGTTGATTAAGATCTTGTCTAACAATCTTGTAAAGATGGATCTGGAAAATAAAAATTCACCCAGACAAACCCTCCCAGCCCCAAATAGAAATTTCAATCCTAAATAAGGATACCTTTGTTGCAAATTTTGCATAGATAAAGAAAGGAAAAACAAGATCACATTTAGCCTCCCTTATACTTGGAGTATAGCCCATAGGAGCTAATTGGAGAATCTATGGAAACTCAAGGCAACCACTTTTCTTCTATCTTTGAAGAGGAGTACGAGGATGAAGAACTTGAGGAAGAAGGAGGGGAATTGAATGCTCCTTTCGATTATGGAGAGATTGATGACTATTGCAGACAATTTTCAGACTTCATGCAAGCTCAACTTCACAAGAAATATGACCTTAGGTCTTCTAGAAGGAGATCTAGAGGGTACAACCAAGGTGAATTTCCATCTACCTCCAATCCTGCCAGAGCACTAGAAAAAGAGAAGAAGCCTCTAGATCAACCTTCACTTAAGAAGAAATATTCTTCCAACCCTCTCCCTCATAAGCCTGAAGTGTCACAATTAGAGCAAGTCCTCCCAACATTCCAACCAGTCCACAATAAGATGAAAAGGCATGTTGATATTATCTCTGCTAATAAGAATCCCTGTATGTTTGATCTACAAAAGGAATTAGAGAAATTTAAAAATTTTGTCCCCTTTTCTGAACTATTCAAACAACCAAGCTACAAAACACAACTGGCTCATTTTATTGACCCACCTACCACAACCCCTGGGCAAGATAGCCTAAATCTACAAGAAGAAAGGCCCATGGTCATTTTTGGACCCCATGTTGAAGATCAAGACCCTTCTATGACCCCCTTTTATGTGAATTTGGTAATTCATGAGCTATTGATGCACAATTTTGTGCTTGATTCAAAGGCCTCCCATAATTTGATGTCGTTGTTAGTAATGGAGAATTTGGGGCTACAAATAATGTGGCCATACAAAGATATTTACTCATTTGACTCCAAAAGGGTTAAATTCTTGCACAGATTCTTATGAAGAGTGTAGTGATGGATATTGTGGTTGCAGACATCACAATAAGGTTTGGGATGCTCTTATCCAGATCATGGGGGTATAATATTTGATGATCCATTAAATTGGATTTGACTTATGCATCCATGTTTTTGGTGGACAATAATGCAGGTTGTATAGAGAATCAAGATTTGTGAATACCATTACAAAACCTAACTATTCAGAAAATGCACCCCTATATGGGAAAGCACCATACCTATCTTGCATGTTACTAGAAGAGGATGATTTGATCTCAGAAGAGACATGGATCAAATGTTTTGCATAGCCAGATCAAGAACCCCTAGAATGTGATAAGGTGTGGGAATTGTATTTTGATGGGCCTTGTTCCAGGGAAGGTAATGGGGCAAGAGTATCGTTGATGTCTCCAGAAGGTAGCCTAATCCCTCTTTCCTTGAAACTCAAGAATGAAGCAACAAATAATCTTGTTAAATATGAAGCTCTATTGTTAGGACTGCAAGAAGCCAAAAATATGAATATTGGTTACATAAATGTATTTGGGGACTCATAGTTGTTGATCATGAAGATTAAGAATCAATGTCAGGCTACACATCCACGGCTAAGGACTTATCAAAGTGAGGTATGGGATCTAATTAACAACTTTTTCTTGGAGTTTAATATTCAATTTCTGCTCTGAGAGGGAAGCAAGATGGTTGATTCCTTGGTTGTAGTTGCAAGTAACTTCAAGCCTCCCAAAAATCCATTGTTGAGGTATGAATTTGAAGTTCAATGTAGACATTCAGTACCATAGACAACATCAAAAATTAAAAAGTATTTTAGGATGAGGAAAAAATCAAACTCTTCATGGAAGTGGCAGGGGCGTTCTCTAATTTGGTGATCGATCAAGAGGATGAGGAGGTAATAGAGGAATAATAGAAAAGTTGGGAAGAAAAGATTGTTGGGAATAGAATCATACAATAGAAAGGAAACAATATACCCAAGGGACTAGTCCCACTGGAAAGGATTTTCAATCTGAATGATGTGGCAACCAAGTAATCCAAGAAAGAATTTGATGAGACAGTGGAAGACAACAACATTGGAACAGACCAAGACTCAAGGGTGATAAAGCTAGCAAAAGGAATCCCTTGTGAGTACAAGGAGAAATACCTTGACTTGTTTAAGAATTATGTGGATGTATTTTATTGGTATTATGAGGATTTGAAAGCTTTTGATACCACCATCATCCAACACAAGATACCTTTAAAGGGAGGGGTGAAGCCCTACAAACAAAAGCTCAGATAGATCAATCCTTTAATATTTCAATATATTTAAAAAGAGAGGAGGAAGTTATTACAAGCTAAAATCATTGTACCTCTAAGGTACTCAGATTGGCTTGCCAGATTGGTCCTAGTCAAAAAGAAGAATGGGGAAATAAGGTTGTGTATTGATTTCAAGAATCTAAACAACGCTTCCTTGAAATATAACTACCCCCTACCCAAGATGGACCACATTTTACAAAATATGGTAGGGTCAATAGGATGTCTATGATGGATGGTTTCTCTGGGTACAACCAAGTTATTGTAGACATAGAAGATCATAAGAAGACTACCTTTACAACACCGAGGGGGGTATTCATGTATGCAAGAATGCCCTTTGGTATGATTAATGCTCGAGAAACTTTTCAGAGAGCCATGGACATTGCTTTTGTGGGAGAACAATATAAGTTTGTGGTTATCTATTTTTTTTTCAAAGAAAGATGAAAAACATATTGAGCATCTAAGGCTTACCTTTGAGAAATGTACAAAGTACGGGTTGTCTTTGAATCCCAAAGAGTCTTAGTTTTCTCTAAGTGAGGGAAATCTACTTTGACACATAGTGGAAAAGGAGGGAGTGAGGATTTAACCTAAAACAATGGAGGCCATTCACAACATCTCATTACCTCAGAATAGGAAGGAGATTCAAGTGTTCTTGGGTAGAATAAATTTCTCGAGAATATTTGTGCCAAACTATTCTGAGATAGTGAAGGAGACCACTGAGATGTTGAAGAAGAACAAGGAGGTAAAATGGACCACAGAAGCCTGATAATCATTCCCCGGGATAAAAAAGGCATTAGCAGAAGCACCTTTGTTAGTCAGTTTATACTATATAACACCCTTTTTTATATTTTCTTTTTGCTCCCCTGATATAGTTGCAGTTGTTCTTCAGCAGAAAAATAATGAGGGGCATGAGTAACCTATGGCATTTTTCAACCAAGTGCTAAGAGATTTTGACTTTAAATATAACATATTGGAGAAATAAACTTATGCCCTAGTCAAATTATTGAAAGCTTTCCGAGTATATGTGTTGCAGTAAAGAACAATAGCCAATGTCCCAATAGCCTCTGTGAAAGAAATTCTTGTGCAAGGAGACAGTGAAGGCAAGAGGGGAAGATGGATTTCCAAGATCCAAGAATACGACTTGGAAATCAAGCCCACAACACTAATAGAGGGATAGGGGCTAGCCAAGATGATGTATGAATATAATTGCAAAGCATTGGGAATTAATCTGTTATTAGAGAGAGAAAAGAAAAACATAGGCGAAGAGGAGCAATGAGGGGTTGAGATCCCAACTCAGAAAATCCAAATGAAGTTTACCATATCCCACTTGTACAAACACATAGTTCATTACTTGTTGTTCCTAAGATTCCCAATAAATTTTAACAAGGGTAAATACCGTGCCTTGAGGCTGCAAGGCCAGATATTTTTCATTTCAAGTGGCCAATTGCACTGGAAGGCTCCTACTAGTGTTTTGCTATTATTCCTAGTTGAAGAAGCGATTTAAAAAGTAATGGTTGAATTTCATGGTTGTGCTTGTTGGGGTCACTACAGTTGGGAAAATACAACACATAATCCTAAAGGCAGGTTTTTATTGGCCCAAAATGTTTAGTGAAGTATATTTTTATGTCAGAGCCTATGAAAAGTGCTAAAGATTTGCCAAAAACAGAGGTTGGATCCTTTCCCCTCGATCCCTACCTTTGTGGAAGATCCCTTTAGACAGTGGGGGTTGGAATTTATTGGAGAAGTGCACCCACCATCCAGGGGTCAGCACAAATGGATTCTCATTGCAACTAACTATTTCACTAAGTGGGTGGAGGCTATCCTAGCAGCAAAGAAACAAATGTAGTTGTCATAAAATTCATCGAAGAGAACATTTTGTCCAGATTTGGGTACCCAAGGAATATAATCACAGATAATTCCCAAGTGTTCAAACTGCCAAGTTTTTGAGCTTTTTCCAAAAATAAAACATCCTTGTGGGTCACTCTACTACCTATTACCCACAGGGGAATGGATTGGTTGAATCCTCCAACAAAAATATTGTGAGAATCCTGAAAAAACCATATCAGAGAATTAGAAAAATTGGGATTCACAACTGAAGTTTTCCTTGTGGGAAAACAAAGTCACGACTAAGAGGTTGACTGGTAAGTCTCGATTTGAATTAGTGTATGGGAAGGCTATTTTTTTCCCATGAAACTAGCAATGCGAGTGGCTAAACTACTGCAAGCTATTGAGGAAGAGCCAAATTCTCTAACTAGGAGAATCAATGAGCTTGTGGAACTTCAAGAAGCTAGGGGAGAAGTGACTCAAAACTTGGTCAAATATCAAGAAAATATGAAGGATATTTTTCATAGAAGGGCCAAGGACATACTACTACAACTTGGAGATCTAGTGATTAGGTGGGATGTAATAAGAGGAGACAAAGGGAAACATGGAAAATTTGATCCCTTATGGTTTGGACCCTTCAATATTGTTGAGGCAAAGGAAAACAATACATTCTTACTGGAAAAAGTTGAGGGTGAAGTGCTTGAGCTACTTGTAAATGGGAAATTCCTCAAGCTTTACTTCTAGCACTAAGAGGTTCATTTCTCACCCATTGTACATATCAGTGAGCCAATGTAAAATATTACTACTACTTTCAGTTCTTCATGTTTTTCTTTTTTCTTTTATGTACCTGAATAAAATAACTACATGCCCAATGGAGAGAGAAAACTAATATGTAGGTTCTCAATGCATTTCTTGCAATATATTGTCCCCAATTGGAGCCGATGTTGTCACCTACTCTACCCCTCTTTTCATTCATGCTTGAGAGGCCTTATTTTTCACGAGGCAATGCAATATATTTCATTTTTTGACAAGGGGGAACCTAAGGAGAGATCAAGTACCAAAAGACAAGGAAAAAGACTTCAAATCAAAGGAAAATGAGAAGCTTTCAGAGGCACGAAATTCGTTCTTCTCTCTCTCTCTTCCACCTGTGGCACATGGCAGAAAATGAGAGGCTCCAAAGTCTCATATCAGACCTCGTGACCTTAGAATAAAGTTAAAGTTAAAAACCACACAGCTTTTGTGTGGATCGTCACTCATCTCTGCCTTGTCACCTTCTAGAAGTAGTCTGGAGGGGCTACTTACTCGGACGATAATCTTCTCCATCCCTCCAGACTTGACTATTCAACATTTGATCCAAAAACGGACATTAATTCCAGGCGAGGCAGAGGGGAGGTTTTTCCTCCCATTATTTGACCTTCGAAATAGGGTGGGGACCACGTTGGGCAGATTTCAGTCGCCGACGATATTTCAAATTTCAAAAATAACACATGTTCTTACCATCCCTTCTCCCATCCACCACTTCACCCACCATCAATGAATCCTGTCATGACATGTTTCTATCCTTTGTGACATCATCCTAACATCACTCAAACGTTGGCCCCCATTATTTATAAAAAGGCTTCCTTCGCTCATTTTTTTTTAAATTGTCATTGTTTCCCGATGCTCCTCTTGCCTACAGCCTATGAAGAACACTGTTTGTACACCTCTTCATCCCCACAACTCATCCCAGTGTCATTTTTGGCCTCCTCTTTGGTGACCAGGTAACCTGCTCCCCCATATTCCATAATTTTCATAGGTTGGCAGTTTAAGCAAAAAAATGATAGCCTCGAAGTCCTCAAAAGCCCCCAGGGCTCCAAAAACTCACAATCCCAAGCCTTCATCAAGCCTTGACCCCCTCATGGATCTGGAAGCATAAATCACAAACTCGGTCTGCTCCTACGACCTAACCGAACTTCGAGTTGACATGTTTGAAAATTATGTCAGGGGTGGAGACCCTTTCTGAATGGTGGACTCAGGGTTGTACTACTAGATTTCACCCTCTATGCATTACTTCCAAGATTTTATCTCCTGGTTGGAAGATTCATATATCAACAAGAATAACTACCTTGTTTCCTCTCACGGGGTCAAACTCCTAGAAATAACTCCTGAGCTAATTCAGAAAACATTGGTGTACCCTTCTCCCCTTGACCTTCTACAGTTCACTGACACCACCCTAATGTATTATTTTTCTACTCTCCCATCCATTGAGCAGCATCCCTTCTTGTAAATGATTGTAGTTCTTGGGCTAGAAGCCTTACCTATTTCTGATAGCTTCCCTACAACCCTATATAAAGAGTCCATCCAACCTATCTTGTCCATCATTACTCACTTGTTGGGAGAAGAGGATGCCAACATAGCCAATAAATCCACCTTAGGCTTCCTTAAGAAAATGCTATAGCCTGACTATGTACTTAACATCCCATCTTACTTGTTTGAAGCAATCAGATTCGAAATGCACCACTTCTCCACCACTTCATACTTCAGATACTACTCCTTATTTTTTGTTATCTTTTGTGTACTCTCATGTTGAATATTTGAATGTCTGGGTTTGAACTTGGTCTCTGAGGAGAGAAGAAGAAACTCAATATTTGATTAGGATGTTTCTGTTAGAAAAATACCGTACTATGAGAACTATTCACAATTCATCTCCACATATATGGTCATTTCATATAGGATCATTCATGGTGTGTATCCTCCTAGGGTTCTCCCCTCATAGGGAGAACCCCTTCATCTCAGAAAAGACACCATGGTAGGGGACTGGTATTTGTTTGAAAACCACACATAGATTAGAATTTATGTGTGTGTGTATATCCCTTACAACTTAACTATTTTCATGCCTATGAGGATATTTTCTTTAGAATTCATTAGTCAAAGTCTATATATAGATCAAATTCATTTTATCCCTACAAAGAAGGGACATCTGTTCAAATTGGGAATGCCTATGGGGCCTTTCATTGTTAATTCTAGGAAGGCTTTCAAGGCAATTGATGCCTTGCTCGAAGAGATGAAATTTGACCTAGGAAATATCTGACACTATGACCCTCATGGTGTCATTACCCAAAGGATAGAAAAGATAAAGGCTTTGACTTAGTTACATGAGTCTAAACCTGAGGTGGAATGGAAAGCCACCATTGAATCGTTGCCTCTTGATACAAAGATGGAGATTGACACTCTGAAACTTAAAGAAAAATAACAAAAGAGGATCATGGGCTAGATTGAAGATATTGTGTTGGTAGATACACCCTCATCTAAAAAGGCTAAGACTCTTGAAATAGAGGAAGAATAATTGGAAACTAGGCTAGTGGAGAGAGGCCCAGACCAACTAGGTTTGCATGTCTCATTGGAAGATCTGTCACAATCCACTACCTCATCTTCTTCACAAAAAGTTGTTGTAGCTACAAAATATAGTACATCGATCATGGGATCAAGTTGGCCTACTCGAAAGGCCATTGAATAAAGCAATAATAAAGTGAGGGAGCAGATACAACATCAAATGGCATTTCATTTAGCCCCATGTCACACCAGGCTGCTAACTACAATGGATTTGGAGAGGAACCAAATGAAATTCTCCTTGAGGCATCCTCGAGCCTAGTCTTTTCTTTCAAGTTCATAATTCAAAACCCTGGATGTGTCTTTCAATATGGAAATTGTTCCCCTCCTAGACAAAATCAATTACCATAGGAAGGTTAGGGTAATGTTGTACAATGAGCTAAATAGGAATGCCTTGACCATCAGCAAGGTAGAAACACTACCCGAGAAAGCTGCAAATAAGTTGAAGCAAGATAAATCCAACTCCCAAGCCCTTCACATACAAAATGAAAGCTTCAAGGATCTAGTGGTAAAGTTTGGGGTGAATCTTGAGGATAGGTCACTTATCAAGGCTATGATCAAGAGTTCTTAGCCAGAGATTCGGGAGCTAAGGAATAGGCTTAATATGCCAGGAAACGAGCATGTCCAATCTAAGGAGCTAGTGCAGGTTGAAGCATAAAAATAGATCCTAGCCAATGAAATCAATGACAAGAACAATGAGGTTGTAGCTCTAAAGTAGTGGATAGTTGAGGTGCAGTAGAATATTGATTCACATATATTGTGTAGTCATCAAGGATCCCCAAAAACCCTACTGAACAACTTACCAAGACTCTTACTAAACTTCAACTTACAGAAGGGGAACTGGAAAAGGTACAAAGAGATCTAGAGGTTGCCCAGAAAAACTTAGCCCAGAAGGAGAAACAAATAGAGGTTAATAAGACTAATGTTGATATCCTCAGCAAGGACATACAAGAATCTAAACAACAGATATAGGAGTTAAAGAGTAAGTTGAAAGAGAACATGTCAATGTTGTAGACTAAACAACTGGTGTGGGATGAAATCATTGAAAAAATAAGGAGGAACTAGGAATTTATAATCATGATGCATGAGAATAAAGTGGTGGTCAAAGACTTTGAGTACTCCATCTTATCATCTAAGGAGGGCAGAGTAAAGAATTCACAGATTTTTCAAAAGTTCATCAGGTTTTTAAATGAGAGGCCACTCAGTGAATTAAGGCCTATTGACATGGTAGATAGATTCGGGGTCGTCATTGAGATCACTAAGATGATATGAAAGGAGGAAGCTAGAGTCAAAGTTGAAGAATGTTTGGGGGTAGTGGCAAGAAAGGTAGATGCTTTCAATGAGGAATTTGAATCATTGATAAGGGAAAGATTTCCTAGTTGTTCAGAATTGGGTGAGTTAAACCGTTGGGATCAATACAAACAACAACTTGTAGAGGCCAAGAGAAGAGCATACTCCTCCCACGATAAGACCACCACTCTAAAGGGAAGAACAATGGTAAATTATCTCAAGAAGGACTTGTATTTGCTTGGGTTTGTAAAAAATTTATTCAAGGCTAGGATGGACTATTCAGACTTAACAAATCTGAAGATCTCACATCAATTTTTCTTCCAGAATCCTAACCCAAATCCAATGCTATGACAGAGATGTCATCAATTCATTGATCCACCCGTGCTCCATATCATCGACACCATGATGGAGCCTCCACCTCCTAGTACCATGAAAAACTAAAGATATTGTAGATTGTGTCAATCATGGCATTGTTATTTTTACTTCTATGCAAATATTTTATTTCTTAGTCAGTTATGTTTTATGTTGCCAACATCTATGCTATGGAGCACGGTTAGTTTTGATATGATGAATCTTTGTAATAAAATTAAGGAAGAATATTTTTGTAATGAGTTCTCCTTCAAAGGCCCTATAAAGGTAGTGATACGATATTTTAAGAGAGTTCGAAAATTTTATGATTTTAGAGAAGTGATGTGCATTGTTGATGTATTATTTCTCTGTTTAAGATTAATACAAGTTTTTGGTGATTCCAGCTCACTTGAGTTTGTAGTATGTGTTCTTGCTATGTTACTTTCATATGCATTTCCATTTTACTCTCATTTTATATCATAAGTAGCTCTCATACATTTTTCTCATGAATGTATGCATTTGTTGAAGTTAAATATAAATGTATAATGAATGTATGGACATGGAAATTAAATCCTTAAAGTGAACACTATGTATCTTTGCATCTCATCCTCCATCTTTGCTTAATCTTCTTCACTCTAATTTTTGCTGCATAGGATTCTTAAATATAAGCCCTATGTATTGGATTTCCTTCTTATTTAAATCTTCTATCCCATATACTACAATGACTTATTAAAATGCAGACCCAGGTGATGAAGGTTTTTTTATATTAGCATTGATGTTTATGTGAGTTAATTTTTCATCTGATTGTTATGCTTTCTCTGGAGGAGGGTTCTGAATCACCTCTATTATGTCATATATTAAATATTGAGTGTGTGTGATAGCTCTTGCAAACCTGCAAGCATTCATCCAGGATGTCCTAAGCATTGTTCCTTCCTCCAACCCAGGGGTTGTCTCTAGGGCGTTGAATCCAACCACAACATGGAGAAAAGAAAAATGGAACTTGGTAATGTTTTTTAACAAAAACTTTGAATCCTCAAATCATTCTATTCCATGACACTAAATTGGATGAAAAAAACATCCTTTACAGAAGTAAATCAATTTGGAAAATATTTGAAGCAAAATAAATTAACTTTAAAGTAGTGTCAAGACATATATGAACATTTTTTTTTCTATTCTCAACTTCAACTTTTTCAAGAATTTTCTTCCACCCATTAGATTATGACAAGACCACTCCACACCGCCTCTCATAAGTTCTACAATTTTATTAATGTATATATGCCAAATTCCTACCATGATTAAATGGAATGCTAGACCTCCTTATTGAATCTAAAAGATACAACATGGGAAACTAATAGTATTGTATTAGGAGAATTTAATATCATTGGGAAAGAAATGGTGGCTTGCTTTTCAAAGACCCTTTCAGAGAAAAAAATGGAAGATTTATCCTCCTCTCTAGATCTTATGGACTTGGTAAAAGGAAAGTACACATGGTCCAACAAAAGGCTAGGATCCAAAAACATAATGGAAATATTATATAGATTTCTCATATGTGGCTCTCTCAAGGAAGAAAATTATACCCCATTTTCCCAAATTCTTGTTTGGTTAGACCCTATAGCTCTCTCTTTCCTCGCTTTGGATGATTACAAAATGATCCAATTTGACTACAATCCCCACAAACAGACTCAACATTTGGAAATTTTAAGTAATTCTTGGAATCAATGGATAGAGGGCTACCCAATATACATATGACAGAAAATATAAAAAAGGTTAAACAAGTTCTCAAATCATGGATGAAGGATAAAGAAAACAATAAAGACCATCCTACTAATTCTTTGAAATAGAAGCTTTCAAAAATTCAAGATCAAATGGAACAAGGCACTCTCATGCCCACTCTTATAATGGAAGATAAAATAGCTTATAAAAATATTTAAAGGGAACTAAGAAATGAGAAATAAATGTGGAGGCTAAAGTCAAGGAGTATATGGTTAAAAGAAAGAGGCAAAAACACTACATTCTTCCATAATCAGGATAAGCAATGGATTCAGAGGAACAATGTCCAATATATAATAAAGAAATATGATGAAAATATGCACTTGTACCCTCAGAGAAAGGAAGAAATAATAAATCACTTATCTAAGTTGTACAAATAACATACCTCTAACAATAATTAAGCAAGATAAAATATGTTAGAACATATCCCTCATCTCATAACCTAGGAAGAAAATAATAAATTGACCAAGGAAATACCAACATATGAGTTTTAGGAATCATTAAACTCATTTGAATATGATAAATCCTCAATACCTAATGGATTCTTAGCTCACTTCTAAAAAAAATTTGTTCAATAATAAATAAATACTTAATCCATATGATCTCCTTTGTTTGAAAATCCTAAAAAATGGGTGAGGGAATAAACTCTTCATTTATAGCATTGATCCCTAAAGAAGTCAACCCCTCATCCTTCAATACATATTACCCCATATCCATATGAAATTTTTCCTGCAAAATAATCACAAATATAGTTTCCAACAAGATAAAACCCCTTCTCCCTAATATTATCTCAAAAAATCAATGAGGATTCATAAAAAAAAAAGCATAAACAACATAATCTTTTTAAAAAAAAAAAAAAAAATCCAACATGGGTGGTATTGCAAAAGGCATGATAATAAATATAAACATGGAAAATTCATTTGTGTTCTCTCTGTTTTTCTTCTTAGGTTTGGATTCAGCCCTATTTTTATAGCTTGGGTCTCAACATATATTACCTCTCATTGGATCTCTCCATTGGTATATGGAAAATCAGTTGGCTTCTTCAAATCTTCTAGGGGCCTTAAGAAATGTTTCCCTAGACTATCCACCTTCCTTTACATAATCATGGATTATTCCCTTAGTAGGAATCCTAAATATGAAAGAAGATTTGGAAATATTCCAGGGTTAAGGATATCCAAAAGAGTCGAATCCAATCACACTCAAATTGTATATGATATCCTTCTAACGAGCAATGTCTCTTCAATAATAGCATCAATATTTAATGAAGTTCTCAACCAATTCACAAAATCTTCTAGAATCTTGATAAATTAGAAGAAAAAACTCCTCTTCTCTTGGAATCCCAACAATATCATAAAGGTTTCCATTCAAAGGGCTCTTCAAATCCCAAATTAGGAAAATGGTTTTTCTTCAGATATCTAAGAATCCTCATTTATCTCAAACATCCACCATCCGTATTGGATCCTATTAATTGAAAAGTTAAATAAATTCAATAAGTGATGATCTTGTTGGCTTAATATCATTGGAATATTGGTCTTTATAAAGGATTTTTTCTCCACTCTTTTTATATATCAACTCTTTGTTGCTTGGCCCCAAAAGGAATCAGAAACACAATAGCTCAAGAACTAATAAAATTCCTTTAGCAAGGTGGAAAAACCAATACCAAAAGATTTCATATTAAGAATTGGGCCATTGTTAAAGCTCCATTAGCTCATGGTGGTCTAAGGTTCAAGGACCTCTCTCTCATGAATTTATCCCTACGAGGAAAAATACTTTGGATATTGATAACTAAGAAAAATGATTGGTGGAAACAAACAATTCATACAAAATATATTCAAGGGTAAAGAGGGAAAAACATGGACCATATTATCAACCAAAAATGGGGATCGCATATTTGGGAACTCTTGGAAAAATTAAACCTCTAATATAAGGAAAAATTACTTAGGTTCTTGGAAATGGAAAAAGCATCAATTTATGGAATGATAATATTATGGGGAAACCACCATTGAAAAAATCCCAAGCCCTCTTCCCCCTTATTCCTTGGTCCACATGACCTAGAACATCAACCATGTTTGATTTATCTTTGTGGTATACAAAAGGTTGTTGGAGTAATTGGAGTATTTGGTTCATTCCCTCCTACCGCCATAATCCAACCCCCTTCCTAATCTCATCCATTTATAGTTGTGCCACTATCTACATTCAATCTAAAGACTCTAGAGGTTGGGCTCACTCCTCCTACTTTGTTAAACTGGGACATGAAACCTAAAACTTCCCTAATGTTTGCCCTTCCTACTCTTGAACCTATTATAACCTTTGGGATCCAAATGGTCTTCCCAAAATAAATAGTTTCTATTAGGAAATTACACAAAAAAAAAAAATCTTATAGATTAAAATCTATCCAAAAGGAGAATCCAACGCCCTTCAAGATGTGCTCTTTACTAAGCTAACAAAGCAACTATAATGTTTTGGTTTCTAAAATGTCGATGTCATATTGATGTTTGGGCTAATGTTTTACAAGGTATGTTCAATAGATTAAAATGAAATGAATCAATTATATAACTTTTTGATCTTAGCATAAGAATTACTTAAGCTTATTTAGAGATAAGTATTTCTTTAGAGTAATATGGATATCCCTTCCAAAATATGTATGTTGAAAGATATGCTTGGCCAGAAATAAAGAAATATTATAGATTATCACCCAAAAAGTAGAGATATTGGTGGACAAGGTAAAAAACTTATTAGAAAAGCACTTAAGGACCAATATTCCTAAAATAAGAAGGCCTCAACAGACAGAATATTATGAGGAGAGATGGATTAGTAATGTCAATTTTCATCACATTCTCTACTAAAATAAGAAAATGATATTAGCAATTATTTCCCACAAAAGAAGAATTTAGAATTTAGATATGTTCACAACAATCTCATGATCTCTGCTTTGATGGAGCCTCAAATAAAAACCTAAGTTGGCAGGCACAAAGGGGTTCTCTATGGCCTCAATGAAAAATTGAAACAAAATTCTAGTGGATTTTTGGATTAATGAGCAACAATATTTCATATATGTACATACTACTTCAAGGATTAATTCCAGTTAAGCACATATTTGTCAACAACCTTACAATTGTGGGAGACACTAATAATATAATCAAGCATGTAATTCTTGGGACCCATCCAATAGATAGTACACTAAACGTTCAAATGCACAAAAAATACTCTATCTTCCATCATCAATTCCCAATCTAAGCATATATTCAAGGATCTAAATATGGTGGTAGACTCTCTAGCAAATTCAACTACAAATTTAACATTGGGATTAATGAAGGTAGATGGAATCATAAGGGAGGTATTTGTTCAATAGAATCAAAAGAAGAAGTCATAATCATATATGATTATTCTATTTTTCTTGATAATTATTTTTGTACATTCCAACCAAAAGTTATATGGTTTCAGACATATTTTATAGAATTTGTTCTTTTAAAATCCTATGGATGTATGTAGTTAGTTTCTAACTATGTATTAGAAAAGTTATATTCCTCAATGGGGGTGAACCTACTTAGATGAATCCTAACAGAGTGCATGATTTCCATACCAAAGAGAAGAATGGTGCGAAGGTTGGCAGTCTTAAATAGCAACCCAATTCTTGCCACCTGGCCATTGAAAACTCTCACATAGAACCTAACGGAAACTAGGCCTCTGGGCCTCCCTAACGAGTCTCATCATTATAAATGCAAACACCTGGTAGGTGTTATGGGGGACGTACAATAATATTTGGTCTCAAGGTTTCTCATGCACTAGTAAATGCTTCTATACTATTGGACTGATATATAGACTCTCTTGGAATTCATGACATCACAATCAATGAGGTCATTGATGAGTGCATGATGTCTGCACAGATTGGAGGTTTTGCAGGGTGTGTTGGGCATGCCAATTATCTATTCGATGACCAAACAATTGATGGTAACACTTCTCAAGCATTGGCATTTATATTAACACTAGATCTGTATAAATACATGGAGGTATCTTATGGGCGGAATTTTTTTTTACGTCTTTGGGGTCATGAATAAGGTCTCACTAACTTTTGTGATCTCTAGTATATGTCGCCCCCTTATAATATTTCATTGATAACTGGCTCTTTTAGGATTTATCTCTACTTATGGTGTTTGATTTTTCAATCAAGTTAACTCTCACCTAGACCCCTATCGCATGCTCCAAAAAACCTTGGGTGGGTCAATATTCTTTGTACTTTTTCTCTATAACACTAGAATGATTTCATCTTTAGAATTGGTGGCAGTATTATCATTTTCGTCACTACAAGGATTCAAACCCACTGGTGTATCCTTCAATTTCCTCACCTTGGTTTGTAGGATATGATATCCAAACTCTTTCTCCATCTGGTTCTAAGAGGGTGAGATAGTTATTGGCCCCCTTTGGTTCTTCTCTTCCTAGTGTTTTTCCTCTAATTGAAGTATCAAATTTTAGTTGGATTGCTTATATAGTCTTCCCAAGTTTGGTTTCTTGGGGCTCTCCCTGCTTCTCAGTTGATTTTCATCTCTCTGTCGCTATATATCCTCCCTATTTCATCTATCTTTTGGGTTGATACTTTTATTGTTGGGGTCCTGGTATTTTAGCGTCTTATTGGTGGTGAGCCCCACCTTGGCTTGTATTTTGTTTTGAGTTCCCCTACCCATTTTTATGGTCACACGTTGACTCTAATGGATCCTTGGAAATGCATGTGAAGTCCTAGAGGAGGAAGGCCAAGTTCCTCCTCCTCTAAATGTAGGTTCTTTGGATGGGAATCCATGGTGAATTTCTTTGACTCTATTCCTCCAGAAGTAAGGAAAGATTTTCTTCTCCTAGATTTGATAGAATTTGATGATAGATATTATTTTTCTGAATTGGAAGTTACAGGAGACAGGTTAAATTGGGTTCTTGATTTGGGGTGATTCAGGAAATGTCTCCTACATTTCCTTCACTC
The DNA here is from genome assembly GCA_000404065.3 of Pinus taeda. Taxonomy (NCBI): domain Eukaryota; kingdom Viridiplantae; phylum Streptophyta; class Pinopsida; order Pinales; family Pinaceae; genus Pinus; species Pinus taeda. The sequence continues at coordinate 124,113 of APFE030028256.1, read as the reverse complement.
TATAGCTCTACATGAACAACTTGATACCTTGCTCTGCATGGTTATAAGGGACAAAAAAGTCAACAATTGTAAATTTTTTGCACGTCCGGAAGACATCAAAAGGATGCTCTGCAATATTTGCTTTATATTGGATGATATTGAAACCCATTTGGCTAGAGTGGATAAATATGTAGTACCTGGATCAGACAATGAGTCAGTGGTGGACCATGAGGCTCTTGTTGTTATTAATGTTTTTCCTTTGTTAATAGCACCTATGGTAGTTTTTAGTGTCATTATCTACATACTTCCATTTGTTGAGATTGCAACAAGATGATGGAGCTTAGTGAAAAGAGTCGCCTTCACTAAGTGGGCCCGCAGGCTATTTTTGGCGCAAGTCTATTTTTAGACTATGTCTATTTTTAGACATATGGATCATGTCTATGGATTGCAGGTTGTTGTTTATGGATGATTGATTAAGTTGGAAAAAATAGATGGACTTCTATTTTTAGACCACAGCGGAGTGACACCACAGCGGAGTGACTGCTCAGTCTAAATATAGAACAGTCAAATATTATTAGCTCATAATAATATTTAGACTATAAACTTTGTTTTATTCTCTTGGAGCACTTCAGGATGAGCTACGAATGTGGTACATGCAGATCCCAGAAGGAAATATATGGTTACCTATGGGATGACTAATATTTGCATGCAGGACTTCAGTTAGAAATCAAGTGAGTTGAGTTTAGTGGACTGGAGGTGCAGTTGATGGAGTTGTGTTCAGTTTAGCTTTGTTAAACTGGTTGTATTTAGTCTAACTGGCGAGTAGACTAGAGATGAGTTGGGTGAATTAGTTATTAATTAATTCACAAGTTATTAACTCATAATACAACTAATGAATACATCAGTTAACTCAGTTGCATGTCAGTGCATGTTCAGTTCAGCAGGGACAGGTGTTAGAAAATCAGATTGCTATCAGTTGTGACTATAGCTGTGCATCAGATCTTGCACAATCAAGGGATTGAGTATGCCAATGAGTTTGCCCACGTATTTACCCACATTGTAGCTTGTGCTCACGTGATTTAGCCAAGGAAATACGAGGTTGCTTGGAATTATCATCATTCTTAAGCAGGTATTGAGCAGCGGAGGCAGGCAAGCAGTGGAAGAGATTTGGAGATCAGATCTGAGCTGTATTGTGTGTAACAGAGGTGGAGATACTTGTGAGAAGTATTATACTGTGTAATGTTACATGACTCAATCATTAATATACAGATAGTTGGGGTTTTTAGCGAGATGCTTTCCCCGGGATACATACTGTGTTAATGTGTGAATGCTCTTGATGTTTTATTGTTATTGATGCTGCTATATTGATGATCAACGTGAGGAGCTTATGTATTGTGTATGTTTT
>APFE030028256.1:92086-109871 GCA_000404065.3 Pinus taeda | reverse complement strand
GGTAGACTTCAGATCATTTATTTCCATGGTGTAGAAATGTACCACGGCGGTCAGTGAAGACCTCAGGTTGTATCAGCATTCATTGGTTCACTTGACAGTTGCTCCTGTTGCTGCTAGTTGATACCACTCCACTTTATATGTTACAGTCAGTGATGGCGACATTCTATATGCTGGCACCTGAGTTTTCAGTGTAGTACCATCATTTTCCATCATGTTCAGTTGGTACCTTTTGGGGATCAGTCTTTGATATCAGTGATCCATTGTATCTTTCATCATCATTGACAGTTTTGTATGTGATATTCAGACATGTACTTGTTCGATCATGATCAGATGATCCATTATGTATTTTCCAGTCATTTATACTTGTATACTTAGTGGATCCGCTTGTATTTGATATGCAGACATGCTTTGCTTTCTCTGAGCATGGGTATGCCCGCCTCAAACGGTGTTTCTTTCTGATTTCCTTTTGTGGCTTGGCAGGCTGAATTCTGGTGAAGTACTCCTCGGTTTTTGGCATATTTCCTTTCCATGTACTTGCTTAATATATTTCAGCCATCATGTTCCCCTTCTGACCTCATATATTGGGGGCATCTGTTATAGCTCCAAATCTCACTATTATGGTTTGTGATGCTACACTCATGGCCTAGGGCAACCCCTCCTTCTAGACTTGGTATCACATTTAAAAAACAGTGTTTTATTCCTTGTACGCGACATTGCCCTGAGTTAAAAGCGTGTATACGCGGGTAGGCATATACCCAACTCGTGTATATGTATTAAAACACTTAAAAAATATAAAACTCCTTATTTTCGGGCGGAGATCGCGGGTTTTACCTGTTGATCACCTATTAGTGCCCGTGGCCCAACTGTTCCCAACCAACTCCCAACTAAAAGACTACTTTGGGAGAGGTATAAAAAGACCTCAAAGGGAAGGCCTAAGGAGGAGAGAAGAGAGAGAAAGGTTATTATATTGAAATTTTTCCTATGACCAGGTCTGAAGACCCTTGTGCCTTCTGCACTTCCCCCATTTATATAGGAAACCCTTGTTTCCTTGTGTGTTGATGTTCATCCACTAGTTAAGGCATCATGGAGTAAGTCTTGGAAGGAGATATGCTAAAGGCTTGAGGTTGGACGGATCCAGAAGGAATCTTTGCTTGGAGCCTGCGAAAGGTTACTCAGGTGATATTACTCCTTTTGTACATTCTATTTGTCTATAATAAAGAAACATGTCTTGGTTCCCAATATGCTTCTTCTTTATGTTTATGATGTTCATGTTTGAATTCATATGTGAATGGTTGTTTAAAGTTCATAACTAACTACCTTCTTTTATAACATGATGATTTCTTTATAAGTCTTTGTCTATATACTGTTGTATTCTTTGGGATTGGTTGTTTTACAGGACAAAGGAGTGAAAGGGACTTGAAGAAGGGTTTGGACCCTTGAGGAACTTCTCGAATGTATGACCTGAGGTACGCCCCTCTTACTATAGAATTTGCTTATCATAGCATAATGGCTGTGTGAATGTGTGTTTCTCTATTTAGACAACTTTAAGTCTGCTAGGGTTTCCACCCAAAATCCCTAGGGGAGCAATTCCCTCAACAACGGCCACTCACATATCTAATCATATTCATGAGTGGTGATGTCGTTGTAGAATGGTAAAAACATATGTTCCTGATCAGTTGCTAGCTGAATGGTTTATTAAGTCATTGTTTCCTTCTATTACAGAAGATGTGGCAAAGGGAGGAGTCATCACTGAAGAAAAAGTTATTGCTCGTGCACAATATCTAGACTTGATCTATACTCAGTCTGGCACACTCTACGACAAAATCCCCAATGCTCCTAGACCGGAGTTTTCCATTCCTCCTCCTCCTAAATCAAACAAAGACTCTCATGCCAGTGATGGTGTGATAGGTATGACTAGCATGAAAACCATAAAGGCTACATCAAAAAAAGCCCGTACAATTTCTAGTCAAAATCCAAATGAAGAACCTCTCACCTTAGAGGTCAATGTCGTGTCGACTGACAAGGGCAAAAATCGAAAGCAATCAGGGGGAAAAAAGAAAGGGAAAAATAAGAAGCAGGATAAGTCATCTCCTTAAAAACCTTCTACAAACCCTTCTAGGCAAAGGAAACCCCATGCGGAGTGTCCGATATGTGTTGAGGATCATCAGACAAGAGATTGTCCACATAAAGATGAAGTTAAGAAACTCTTTAAGAATGCAAAAACCTCAGTGGTATTAACTGATCCGTTTCCAAACTTGGGAACCAATCTAGTTGCTAGTGACAATGCTTCCCCATCCCAAGTGCTTATGTTGTCCATTTCAAAACAACAAAAAGAGGCTTTGATATCGACTAGGAATAAAGATTACGGGAATCCACAGATGTCAAAAAACAAGGCTACTGATCAACCTAGTAGTTCGACAACAACTTCAACTGAAGTTGTGCCACCCATCATTCCTGAGCTAACGATAAAGCCACCAAAGGGAGTAGTACACAAATTGACATTTAATCCTCGTGCCAGAGTAGCACATAATTATAATATAGTAGTGGACCTGGCCCAATCGTCGTCTGCTATGTCGACACTTGAGGTACTGCAAAATTTCCCATCTCAGAAGCAGGCTCTATTATCAGCAATAGGTGGGATTGACCCAACGGATTCCAATCTTGTGACCTTTAATCATAAAGGATATGACCTGCAGTTACCAGCTCAGCTCGCTTTCCTTATTCAAGTGAAAGAACTCAACAAAACTATTCATCAAACAATTATTGATGAGGGGGCATCTACATGTATTATGTCAATGAGTTGCTGGAAAACTTTAGGCTCACCACCCTTGTCGTGATCGTCGACGACGTTAAAAGCATTTGATGGACGAACATACACTCCATACGGGATTTTAAGTAACTTGCAAGTCGAACTCGGGGGAAAAACAGTAGAGATTGATGTTGAAGTTATCGACGGAAACCTTGATTACAACATCCTACTGGGAAGGCCCTGGATTTATGCTATGGCTGCTGTTGTGTCGACATACTTCAGAAAGATTGCATTTCCCTTCCAAGGAGGAATTGCAATCGTCGACCAACAAACATTTCTCCCCAACAGTTTGCAAGCTACGGGAAGCATTCCGATGATCCACGAAAGCTCTCAGTCGCTTCAAAATATCGGAGTAGGCCTACTAAAAGACCCTACATTGATGGGTACTTTTTCCCTACCGCCTCCAAACAATCTAGCGGAAGTGGCCACGGTGGGAACCTGCTATATGATGTCTTGCATTTAGAAGATGTTCGAACACGATGTTAACATGGATCATCGCCAGGTTTTGCCTCCAAGCCCAATAGAAATATTGTAGCAATCAATGTTTTCGGCATGGGAGGCAAACCCAAATCAACGCTCATCAAGTGTTTGGATAGATAGGTCTAAGAAATATGGTACCTCTTCAGATCCTTGGTCGCATGTACATTCTACAGACAAAGGAATTTTTCAGTCAATGATGATTGACGAGGCACCATGGGAAGATTACCACCATTGTTCCCATCTTCGATATTACAAAGAAGATTGTTCCAGCGACCTTAATCATCCTTCAATTTTTTATTTCCTATCAAATACTGTAAATGCGGTGGATTCCGAGCGAAATTTGTCCAATATTGAAGAGACTATTGCCATAAATATCTCGACCAAACCAAATGTTGTAGAGAATATTCATGTTGGAAAATATTTTTCTTCTTCAGAACTAGAAGTATATTACGCTCTCTTTCACGAGTTCAGAGATGTCTTTGCATGGTCATATGAAGAAATGCCAGGCATTGACTCGAGCATAGTTGAACATGAAATCAATATGTATCCAAATGTCAAACCAGTATGACAACGGCTTCAGCAGGTGCACCCCAAGAAAGTCGTTTCCATCAAGGCAGAAGTTGAAAAACTTCTCAATGCTGGTTTCATTTACCTGGTTCCTCTAACCGATTGGGTATCGAATATTGTTCCTATAATGAAAAATCAAGGAACGATTAAAGTGTGCGTCGATTATAGGGATGTAAATCAAGCTTGTCCAAAATATAACTACCCTACACCCTTCATTGACCAGATAATTGATGAATGTGCCGAATGTGAAATCTTTTCATTTATGGATGGATTTTCCGAGTATAATCAAATAAATATTCGCCCATGGGACCAATCAAAAACTACATTTATTTGTCCGTGGGGCACATTTGCATACCGCAAGCTACCTTTTGGTTTAAAGAACACAGGGGAAACCTTTCAGAGGGCAATGAATTATGCCTTCCATGACATCAAAAACATAGTTCAACCATATCTCGATGATCTTCCGACTCATTTGTGAAAGCAGACCGATCATCCGCAGCATTTGAGAGCGATATTTCTATGTTGCCAACACTACAAGATATGACTCAATCCACACAAATGTGTGTTTTGTGTCGGTTCTGGTCGTTTACTTGGCTTTGTAGTCTCAAAGGACGGGATTTTTCTCGACCCATGTAAGGTTCAGGCAATCATTTATTTGCCTCCACCTTCAAATTTGCTTCAAATTCAAAAACTCCAAGGGAAAGCAAACTTCCTCAGGAGGTTCATTCCAAATTACGCCGAACTTGCTAAAGGTTATACGTGTCTGTTGAAAAAAGAAATACCCTTCATCTGGGATCAGGTCGCGCAAGCTTCCTTTGATGCTTTAAAGGAATCCTTAATAAATGCATCATTAATGTATGCTCCTGATTATCAAAAAGAGTTTAACCTATATCTGGCTACAGCAGATACGACCATAGCAATGGTTTTAGTTCAAGAAGACAATGGAATTGAACATCCTATCTATTATTTAAGTTGAAACTTGAATGATACGGAAACCAAGTACTCCTATGTTGAAAATCTGGCTCTCGCAGTTGTTCAAGAGATACAGAGATTTTGACACTATATCCTCTTTCGAAAAACTACCATTTTGTCATATTGCAACCCCATGAATTATATCTTGTCATGAAAGTTACTGGGGGGGAAATATTCCAAATGGATAGCAATTTTTCAAGAGTTTGATCTGGAATTCGTAAAATCCAAATCAAAGAAAGCCCTGGTTTTCTTGGAGTTACTATGTGACTTCCCATCGTCATCCAACGATTCAAAATCCAATGCAACAATCGTGGATGAATCTTTGTTTCTGATATCTTCAAGCGATCCATGGTATGGAGATATAATCGTCTATCTCCAAACCCAAACATATAGGTCTAATACCTCCCACTCAGAGCAACGACATACTCGATACCAAGCAAAAGACTACATGATCATCGGTGATACGCTTTACCATCGTGGTATCGATACACTTCTACGTAGGTGCCTCACCCATGAGGAGGCCGAAAAATTCCTGAATGATTATCATTCAGGTGCGTGTGGGGGGCATCAATCTAGTTACACTACAGCACAAAAGATTTTACGAGCAGGATACTTCTAGCCAACAATGTTCAAGGATTGCATAACCACAGTGAGAAGTTGCCATGCTTGTCAAATCTTCAACCACAAAACTAGAATACCACCCGCACCTCTGAAGCCAATAGTTGTTGTTGGGCCATTCACCAAATGGGGCATAGATTTCATGACATGTAACCCCACCTCGGCCAGGGGGCATGGGTATATCATAGTCGCAATTGACTATTTTACGAAATGGGCCGTGGCGATGCCTACATTAAACAACAATGGCGAAACGGCTTCTCTTTTCTTTTTCAATCACGTAGTCTCCAGATTCGGTGTTCCACAAGCTATAGTCACAGATCATGGATCGCATTTTCACAATCACATGATGGTTGAGTTGGCTGCCAAATTAGGACTGCCCCACGACAGCTCTACTCCGTATTATCTACAAGCTAACGGGCAAGTTGAGGCAATCAACAAGGTCCTGAAGCACATGCTGCAAAGGATGATTGGAGTCCATAAACGAAGTTGGCACCTAATCATGTACTCAGCGTTGTGGGCATACCGGACATCGGTGAGGAATGCGACCGGGTTTACGCCTTTTCAGCTGGTGTATGGCCTGGAAGCAATCTTACCAATTCAATGCGAAATCTCATCCTTCAAACTCGCAGTCGATCTTCTCCCCGAAACTTCAGAATAGGAGGCTCATTTCTTGGAATTAATCCAACTGGATGAAACTCATCGTGATGTCACCTTGGCTAACGAAGCACATAAGAAACGAGTCAAGGCGTAGTTTGACAAGAATGTCAAACCGCGTGTCTTCTCAGAAGGTGATTTGGTCTTGCTTTACGACCAAGAGCCCGATAAGTTGGGAGCACGTAAGTTCTAGTCTTTATGGATGGGCCCCTATATTTTTAAGCGTGTATTAGCAAAAGGATCCTATGAGTTAGTGGACTAAGATGGGATTCCACTGTCGCAACCCCGAAATGGGTTGTACCTTAAGCGTTACTATGCTTGACTCAGTGTAGTGACATCTCCATATGCTTTTGTTACATTTTTGTTTTTGCTAAGAGTAATCATTTTAGTTAGGTAATCCACTTTTGCATTTGTTGCATATGTCGAACCTATTGGAATCATTTGTTGGATATGCCGACGGAGCGAGTCGTAGTTCACAGAACCTATCTTCTGCGGCCTGGGCCATCTTTGATCCAAGTGGCGAGTTAGTGAGTTTCAGATGGGTATGTATTGGTTGATCAACGAAAAACATCGCTGAATACAGCACATTGATAGAACTCCTCTCTGATGCCATCGCGCATGGAATATGCCAACTTTTTGTCAGGCTAGACTCACAACTCGTCATTCTACAGCTCACCGGCATCTATTCCGTGCGGAATCCAGCAATCTATCGTATGTTCCTAAGGGTCAAAATTTTGGAAAGACAGTTCGATTCTATCTGATATCAACATATTTCAAGAAACTTAAACACATTAACAGATTCATTGGCAAATTATGTGTTAGATAGACATTTGCGACATTTATAAAAGAAAATCATCTTATCAATATTTGCATCAGGATCATATAACTTAACCAAAATGAAGCTCCGAAAATCAAAAATATATATATAACTATTTATGGTTTACACATAGTGTTCTGTGTCCAAGACAAAATCGGTCAAATGACCCAAAAACTCAAAATGCTAGGGGGCACCCTAGTCTAATGGTGCTAGTGATAACAAGTCACCGCCTATGCAATAATGCGTAAAATCCTAGTCCATCGACTTGGCACTCCAGTAGTATGTCATTGTAATCTCAAAGGCAACTCATCAGTCCTCACATCCGGGATACCAAGGGCGAAACCCTTGATCTGATCCTGCAATGATGCAAGAGTCTCGTCCACATCCAGGACGCGAAGGACAACCCTCCCTATAACCTCTCCTGCTGGAACGATAACTGGTGCTCTTAGGCGTACTGTTGGTCACACCGATCCGATATCTGCATGAGCACATGAGTTTTGATTAGTCTTCATAAAAGAAAGCACAGGAACATTATAAAAGCAATAAACAGGGATATGGTCAAAGATTTTACCTATAACACTCCACTGCTCACCAGCCGACAGTGCCGAATCTGGGTCACCCCGGAAATCCATACCAACATACGGACACTTGGCATAAACCATCTCCTGACAGTTGAACCACTCAAAGAAGGCATCAGAGAAAGAAACATGTGGCTGACCAACATGTCGAGCCATAAGGTCAACCCATCTTTGCATCCGTGGCTCAGTCGGTGGTGGCAAACCAAGTGAAATATACTGCGGCTGCATCAGTGGGATCTTCTCCAAGACGAAAGCAGTCAAAATAGAACCATAGCTAAAGTTCTTGGATCGTTCATTTTTCACCTTGGTAAGTTATTATTTTATCACCGAAAGTACTGCATCACACCAGTTCAACACCTTTGGTTCGAGGCATTCCAAGGCATACTGCATATAGGACCTGTTGGGCAAGTGAAGATCCACACTACCAGCCAGTCTAGCAAAGGTGAACAAGATAGTCCTCAAGGACCGGCCAGTGACATCTTGGATGTTGATCTTGTTGTCCCTGCTCGGCTAAGATCCTTCTCTACAGTATCAGCGAATATAATCCCTCACAGATTCGCCCCCACGGGTTGAACCTGATAGTGAGAGAGGGGCACCACGCCTCAATAAACCAGTCAAAAAGTAGATGTCCACAATAGTCAAGGGGATGGATTTGCCTCTGATCTGGAACACTTGGTTGGTAGGATCCCATGCATTGAGGAAATATTGCAACAAGTTGATTTGTTGCCTCATGCTAGATATGCGGAAGAACTTGAGCAAACCACAGTTCCGCAATGCAGTTAACGTACCTGGATCGTGTAAAGAAACCATGTCCTCTTCTTCATGCTCACATTCTCACCATGTAACAACCATTTTTCTCCGATGAATCTCTCAAAAACAAACGAGAGAAGAGTCAAGATCCTGATTTGGCAAAAAACAGGCAAAATTTCAATGAAAAAACAGTGCACAAGTTTCCCTCCTTGCGCCCATCGCACCCCAGCTGTGTACTGGGTGAGATGCATACTAACTGGCCAATGGCCAGCCCAGTATGCATCACACCTTTCGATATACCCAGGGTGCAATGGGGGCAGAACGAATTTTTCAAACCCCAGAGGCTCAGAAAAGCAGGGAAACATGCTCAGAATTCAAAAAGGAAAGAATGCAACTGAAGAGCTCAGGTTTAGCTCCTACCTAGTCTAGACGGTGCCAAGAATCGTCCACAGAATCTCTAGGAATCAGCTAGTGAAAATCAAGGGGGAAAACACCTCCAAAGCTCCAACAATCTCAAGCTCAAATGAAATGGTAAAATGAGGGGTAAAAACTACTTTTAAATTACTTTTCACGTAATTCGAGTAAGGTATTAGTGTTTTAACTCATTTTTCAAACATGCATTATCATTTCTAATCAGTTTGATGGAGCAATTGAACAAGTAGTACGACCGTCGAAGGAACATAGAGTTCACAACTAGTCGAATATCAATGACCATTATCACGAGTAGTTTTACGCAAAGTTCAAGCTCGTTAAAAATTAAACCTAAGCAATGAGCATATGTTCCACCAGAGTTTAAGCTCATTAAAAAATGAACCAATCTCCGGTAAATAACCATTGTGAAATTCATTATCATCAGCTTTTGAGCCTTGGTTGTGTTCTTATCATTACCTCCACTCTATTTTAGCTGATCATACGCCTCCATTTGATTGTTTACCCTTTTGAGGAACAACTGCAATGAGTGATTCTATTAGCCATCCTTGTAACACTGTCGTGATTGGAAAATTCCAAACCTTACCTAGAACCAACTGCTACCTGAAAATATCACTCGTTCCTCAAAAACGAGTCTCCTTTAAGCTCTTTTCATCTAACTCATAAAATATGAAAAGATTGTTGAGCAATTGGCCTCTCCAGCTCATTAAAGCTATCGAAAGTGCTATCCCTCCTCTAGATTTTAATCTTTTTGGACCTGAGGGATTATTACACAAAAAGACCAAGTGCTTGTCTTGTTTGGCTCATTAAAACTATCGAAAATTCATCCCTTTTGTATTATTTTATACTTTTTCAGACTTAAGGGATTATATGACAAAAAAGGATTATTGGAGTTTCCTTTCCATCCCTTTTCAAACTCTCTAAAATTGAAAAAGGACCGATTTGTCTTTGTCATTAAACTCATTAAAACCAATAGCGACAAACTTGTCTATATAGACAAGAACAAGTTTCACTGTCACTAGGCTCGTTAAAACATAGCAACGGGTTTGCCTGAAGGGAAAATTATAGAACAAGCATATGTTATCCTCCTCAAGCTTGACAAAAATAAAGAGGTACTGGTCAGCAATGACTTGGGAAAAATTGGGAAGAAAACTTGAAGAAACTTTAATGGTAGCAAGTCGCTCTTGAACATGACACTTTCACTCCATCACCATGATTGAGTTGGGTTGGGTTATTCCATTCACCGGTCATATCACCATTGGTCCATTGTACCATCTGTTAGCGCTTGAAATTTCACCTCAAGCTGAAAAAGGCAAACCTCAAGGCAACATCAAACCATTCAGCCTCGTAGCTAGCCCTACGGGGCAGGAGAAGGCTCTCTCCGGTCTATATCGTAAAATCTTCAATAAGGGAGATGACCAACGAGGTAACACTGGATATCAGGCTAGTAAACTGATAAAAAGGGGTTTTTAATTAAATGACGAGGTTGTTCCGGGCTGCATGGGCAAAATCACAGCTTGAATAGAGAAATATAATGAACAACACAGATTATCGACTGAGGCAAGGTAGGCAAGAAATTTAACACCAAATCTAGATTTAAATGGGATGGCAAGACTGGTGAGGAGTTGACAAGGGAAAACAATAACTTTGAATCCTTGTCAAACAGAAGAAAACATTGAACATGAAAAAACTTATAGGCAGAGCATGGCAGGCATGAATTCTTACCTAAACCCTTCATTTGTTCAGTTAGAAATGATCATGTAGTGAAATGAAACATAACAGATTACATATGAAACAAGAGAAAAACATATGCTAAATTATCATACCACAGGAATCTCAGAAGTCAGAGCTGTGAAATTTTCATTAAAAATCCCTGTGTCAAAGACTGTACAATGGAGCTCAGTTCTCCTCCAGCACTCTCAGCACTCAGAAAACTCTCTCTTCCCCTCCCTTTACAAATGAATTTTTAATATATGAAATAAACACAGCTGGGGGAAAACAAATCGACCCCAAGAACCGGAATTTGTTTTTATTATTATTAATAAATAAACTAACAGAAAACAATCAGCTCTTCTAAAAATAAAAAGCGCTCCTTCTTCTACTCGAACTGTTGAAAACTGATGAAGCGGTGGCATAACAGGTGTCAATCCCATTGCTGAAGACAAACACGGGCAATCGAATCTTGCATGCCACCTTGCCAACTGCGCCCCAAATCTCTGGAAATGTGTTGGCCATTTCACCGAAATTAGCTTGATATTTTGGAGAAAATCCACCGCCTGTACTTTGAAAACGGATCGAATACCGAAGTATTCGCAATTGGCTAACCATGGAGCCTCGCTGATTCGATCCAGAGTGACAAATTTTGACAAGAAAAAATTGGTCAAGGCACCGTGGAACCTCACTTAAACGGCCCTTTTGTTCAGCCGAATGCACATCTCCACAACTTTACGCTGTCCATACACATTCTCATACGAAAATAAAAAAAAAAAAAAAATAGAGACAACAAATAAACGGTAGAGCTTTCTTTTAAATCATGCCCCTGTTCTCATACACCACCAATACATGATACTCTCTCTCACTATATATAGTATTGGGATTGATAGATTATTATGCAACACAAAACTCCTAAACTCACTCTTCGCAGAAAAAGAGAAATAGCTCAGTCACACGGCTAGTTTGCCATTAGAGATCCATTACATGAGAGATCAGCCCTGTCTTGAATTTAGGAAGAAGTCACTCCAAAGGTTGAATAGTAACAACTAGCTGCCACATCACAAAACGCTTCTCCGGTGACAATGAATAAGTTTACACATTCATGGCACTGTAAAAATTGATGCATGCTAGTTGAACAGAGCATCTGGGGCGAACAAAGTTGACATACGACTTGTAATAAAATGCCAGAAGTTTTTCCCGACCTCTGTCTAAAGCTTGATCAACAAAGCACACAACCTCCCTTCTCAAATCAAAACATAAATCACTGTTCACATAAACTTCGAAAGAAGAAAACTTACAGCCCTCATCTTGTAGCTTTGATACAGAATATAAGTCAGTACATGAGAGGTTTTGACCCAAAAATGAGTCAGTGAGTGGAGCTGAAGAGTTACGACTATGACGTCCCCGTAACTGTCCCGGCAAGCATCCAAAACTCCCATTACGCCTAGGCTTGTCGGAAACTATCTGAAGTTCATTTCCTTCTTCTGTAGTAATATTTTCTTACGAGTCACTGGAGTTTGTGAGCATTGACTTTCGATCTCCATTTCAGAAGCTTTCCATGTCATTATCGCATAATACGAACACATCAAGTCAAATAACCCCTCCAATATCCTGAGCAAGCAACGCTTGAAATTTGTTTCTGGTAGTTGCAAGCAGAGATCATTATACATGAGACTGCTCTTTTTCTCCACCACTTGAGAATCCACACCCTCGACCTTTGCGAAGAGCAAGCCATATGGTGGAAGCATGAGCTATGATATTTCCTCCATTAAGCTTAATTTGGGGACCAGCAAACATAGCAGAAGCATCTACTTTGCAAAACAACTTGATTAGTCACCAGAACTGCCACACCAAACTCATCTATTTTCTGAAGGCTTCTAAGGAACTTAGCACGATGCATCTGCCTTGCTTTAGGCGTAGCATCCACTCTCAAAACTTTTGAAGTTCTAGAAGGGAATTTCTGTGATCATTTAGATATAAAAACATCACTGGCATCTAGAGTAGATATTTGTGCTGGGGAAACTTTTTACTCTGTTCTGAGATTGGACTGGAAGATAATTCAGAAGGCTTAAATTTTGCTTCATCGAGACCAGCTGGTTCTCCTCCAGTTTTTAGCATCATCAAACCTTGGGGTTTGACACTTTTTAAATTTTGACTTTTTGAAGCTTTATCTGATTGAATACCAGCTGCCCTAAGCAACATGTTTGATGCTTCTTTACTGCAACTTTTTAGTAGACCTGATGCTTCTCTAGGTGTTTGGACTCTAAGATTATTCTTCTTTCTAATTCCTTGCAATTTTCCACACTGCATCATCTTTCGCAGAGGCACTTCCAGATCATCCTCATCGCTTTCTTTAGCCACATTTTCATCAATATTTATCTTTGTCTTCTGGTTTCGAGTTAGCTGAGCTGTTTGGTCCATATTTGATGCCTTATAATGCGCAAAAACATGAGTACCAGCAAGGTCTGCACTCAAATGTCTTACATCTGCCTGAATTTCAATTTCTCTCCTCGTGGTTTGTATAGAACAGCCGGAAGTGAGATAGGCATACTATAGTCCAATGAAGGCACCAAATCCTGAACTAAGACCTTCGTGATTGAGAGACCAAAATCACACAAGGCATAGAGGTTCTCTGATTTGGAATTTTCAACTGCATCTTCCGCATGCTTGATGCTGTGAAGTTTATTTGAGATTTCCAGTGAGACCTCTCCAAATAGCTTGTAACTTGCTTTTCCTCTGATTGCTGATGATGTTTTGAATTGTGCTTTTGCAGGGATAAGAGCTTGAAGTCACTGCCAGTTGAAGAGCTGAAGAACAAATTACATAATCTAAAAAGCACATTTAAATGATTTCTTCTTCAAAACCCTGTTTTGAAGAAGAATCAATCTCTGAGATGAGACAGAGTCTAACATTGGCTCCACTTGGGATGGAAGCTGCCGCTCCGTGGAGGTGCCAAGAACCGCAGAACTTTGGGAGAGCAGACAGTGCCTCCACCCATTGGGCAATGGAGTCATCATCAACACAACTAAAACTGAACTCAAACTGATCTGATCTCAAGACTAAAATGACTGAAAACGACTTAACAATCTTCAAGCAAACTAAAACAAGATGTTTCCCTTATGGCTGCTTATTTATTTACAAAGCTACCCTACTTTGCTGTACAAACAATAGATCAGGTAATACTAAAATGCCAAATTAGCCATTCAAGTAAACCTGAGAATGATGCCGCTTGAAAATGCTGCCACGAGGTCACAAATGCAGTTGCTGGCAGCCCTTCATGTAAGTGATGCCTCTGGTCAAGTACAAGACAGTATGATCTATCAATCAGACTGAAAAATGTGTCCATGTATGTTGCCATTGGATCACGGAAGCCAGTCTCTGGTGGTTGCCCCAACTCTGCAATGCATACTTCCAGCTGCACATTGTCAATATAAATATCTGTAGGTAAATCTATGATTTTTTGTTTCGATGGAGGAAGGATTTCCAAAAACTTTTTAGGGTCTTGGAAATCGTATGACTGGATTTGCTCGTCGAGACACTGAATCTCCTTTTCGATTCTTTTAACAACTAACTCACAAGCAACAGTTTTAGCTTCAGAAGAAAACTCTAGCAATTTCAAACCTTGAAAGAAGGTACTGAAAATTTCTTCGTTAATTTCAATATCCATGAACCACTCTCTAACTTTGTTTAGAGCTTCACACAGGGTAGGGTTTGCCACATACCCTTCCATGGCATAAACGGATCAGCAAGCACTGGAGTGTCTGGATCGAATTGGAGCCGCCAGGTGAATGGTTCAGCCTGCATATGTATCTGACTGTTGTCCACCATCAGCATCAGATCTGCACCTTGATTGCATGTACTGGGACGAGACAATCAACAAGTCGAATGTTCTCCCCAGTATGGTCGCTAGTATGTTAGTGCTTGAAATTTCACCTCAGGCTAAAAAAGGCAAACCTCAAGGCAACATCAAACCATTCAGCCTCGTAGCTAGCCCTACGGGGCAAGAGAAGGCTCTCTCCGGTCTATATCGTAAAATCTTCAATAAGGGAGATGACCAACAAGGTAACACTGGATATCAGGCTAGTAAACTGATAAAAAGGGGTTTTTAATTAAATGACGAGGTTGTTCCGGGCTGCATGGGCAAAATCACAGCTTGAATAGAGAAATATAATGAACAACACAGTTTATCGACTGAGGCAAGGTAGGCAAGAAATTTAACACCAAATCTAGATTTAAATGGGATGGCAAGACTGGTGAGGAGCTGACAAGGGCAAACAATAACTTTGAATCCTTGTCAAACAGAAGAAAACATTGAACATGAAAAAACTTATAGGCAGAGCATGGCAGGCATGAATTCTTACCTAACACTTCATTTGTTCAGTTAGAAATGATCATGTAGTGAAATGAAACATAACAGATTACATATGAAACAAGAGAAAAACATATGCTAAATTATCATACCACAGGAATCTCATAAGTCAGAGCTGTGAAATTTTCATTAAAAATCCCTGTGTCAAAGACTGTACAATGGAGCTCAGTTCTCCTCCAGCACTCTCAGCACTCAGAAAACTCTCTCTTCCCCTCCCTTTACAAATGAATTTTTAATATATGAAATAAACACAGCTGGGGGAAAACAAATCGACCCCAAGAACCGGAATTTGTTTTTATTATTATTAATAAATAAACTAACAGAAAACAATCAGCTCTTCTAAAAATAAAAAGCGCTCCTTCTTCTACTCGAACTGTTGAAAACTGATGAAGCGGTGGCATTACAGGTGTCAATCCCATTGCTGAAGACAAACACAGGCAATCGAATCTTGCATGCCACCTTGCCAACTGCGCCCCAAATCTCTAGAAATGTGTTGGCCATTTCACCGAAATTAGCTTGGTATTTTGGAGTAAATCCACCGCCTGTACTTTGAAAACGGATCGAATACCGAAGTATTCGCAATTGGCTAACCATGGAGCCTCGCTGATTCGATCCAGAACGACAAATTTTGACAAGAAAAAATTGGTCAAGGCACCGTGGAACCTCACTTAAACGGCCCTTTTGTTCAGCCGAATGCACATCTCCACAACTTTACGCTGTCCATACACATTCTCATACGAAAATTTAAAAAAAAAAAAATAGAGGCAACAAATAAACGGTAGAGCTTTCTTTTAAATCATGCCCCTGTTCTCATACACCACCAATACATGATACTCTCTCTCACTATATATAGTATTGGGATTGATAGATTAATATGCAACACAAAACTCCTAAACTCACTCTTCGCAGAAAAAGAGAAATAGCTCAGTCACACAGCTAGTTTGCCATTAGAGATCCATTACATGAGAGATCAGCCCTGTCTTGAATTTAGGAAGAAGTCACTCCAAAGGTTGAATAGTAACAACTAGCTGCCACATCACAAAACGCTTCTCCGGTGACAATGAATAAGTTTACACATTCATGGCACTGTAAAAATTGATGCATGCTAGTTGAACAGAGCATCTGGGGCGAACAAAGTTGACATACGACTTGTAATAAAATGCCATAAGTTTTTCCCAACCTCTGTCTAAAGCTTGATCAACAAAGCACACAGCCTCCCTTCTCAAATCAAAACATAAATCACTGTTCACATAAACTGCACTATCATCAACTCGTTGAGAAGAAGAAAACTTACAGCCCTCATCTTGTAGCTTTGACATAGAATATAAGTTAGTACATGAGAGGTTTTGACCCAAAAATGAGTCAGTGAGTGGAGCTGAAGAGTTATGACTATGACGTCCCCGTAACTGTCCCAGCAAGCATCCAAAACTCCCATTACGCCTAGGCTTGTCGGAAACTATCTGAAGTTCATTTCCTTCTTCTGTAGTAATATTTTCTTACGAGTCACTAGAGTTTGTGAGCATTGACTTTCGATCTCCATTTCAGAAGCTTTCCATGTCATTATCGCATAATACGAACACATCAAGTCAAATAACCCCTCCAATATCCTGAGCAAGCAACGCTTGAAATTTGTTTCTGGTAGTTGCAAGCAGGGATAATTATACGTGAGACTAATCTTTTTCTCCACCGCTTGAGAATCCACACCCTCGACCTTTGCGAAGAGCAAGCCCTATGGTGGAAGCATGAGCTATGATATTTCCTCCATTAAGCTTAATTTGGGGACCAGCAAACATAGCAGAAGCATCTACTTTGCAAAACAACTTGATTAGTCACCAGAACTGCCACACCAAACTCATCTATTTTCTGGAGGCTTCTAAGGAACTTAGCACGATGCATCTGCCTTGCTTTAGGCGTAGCATCCACTCTCAAAACTTTTGAAGTTCTAGAAGGGAATTTCTGTGCTCTTTTAGATATAAAAACATCACTGGCATCTAGAGTATATATTTGTGCTGGGGAAACTTTTTACTCTGTTCTGAGATTGGACTGGAAGATAATTCAAAAGGCTTAAATTTTGCTTCATCGAGACCAGCTGGTTCTCCTCCAGTTTTTAGCATCATCAAACCTTGGGGTTTGACACTTTTTAAATTTTGACTTTTTGAAGCTTTATCTGATTGAATACCAGCTGCCCTGAGCAACATGTTTGATGCTTCTTTACTGCAACTTTTTAGTAGACCTGATGCTTCTCTAGGTGTTCGGACTCTAAGATTATTCTGCTTTCTAATTCCTTGCAATTTGCCACACTGCATCATCTTTCGCAGAGGCACTTCCAGATCATCCTCATCGCTTTCTTTAGCCACATTTTCATCAATATTTATCTTTGTCTTCTGGTTTCGAGTTAGCTGAGCTGTTTGGTCCATATTTGATGCCTTATAATGCGCAAAAACATGAGTACCAGCAAGGCCTGCACTCAAATGTCTTACATCTGCCTGAATGTCAATTTCTCTCCTCGTGGTTTGTATAGAACAGCCGGACGTGAGATAGGCATACTACAGTCCAATGAAGGCACCAAATCCTGAACTAACACCTTCGTGATTAAGAGACCAAAATCACATAAGGCATAGAGGTTCTCTGATTTGGAATTTTCAACTGCATCTTCCGCATGCTTGATGTTGTGAAGTTTGTTTGAGATTTCCAGTGAGACCTCTCCAAATAGCTTGTAACTTGCTTTTCCTCTGATTGCTGATGATGTTTTGAATTGTGCTTTTGTAGTGATAAGAGCTTGAAGTCGTTGCCAGTTGAAGAGCTGAAGAACAAATTACATAATCTAAAAAGCACATTTAAATGATTTCTTCTTCAAAACCCTGTTTTGAAGAAGAATCAATCTCTGAGATGAGACAGAGTCTAACACCATCCATCTTTGGGGTTAACGCTACCAATCCATTTCAGTGTCACCGATATGTTCAAGAGAAGTCGCTCAAAGAATTCACCAACCCAGCTTGTGTCTCATCCACTGCAATACCTTCACGCTT
>APFE030028256.1:77138-90401 GCA_000404065.3 Pinus taeda | reverse complement strand
TAATCCTCTCTTCTAATCTTTATATCAATAAAGTTATTCAAGTTTTCCTCCACATTCTTGTATGTTTGATGATATATGCATTTGTGTGGTCAATATATATCTAGTCCTATATTGTTTATGATTTCAGATCTCTGTACTTTGAAAGTATTATGCTGCTTTGACTTTACAGGTACTCTTTGAAGCGGGGTAAGCAAGGAAGGAGCGGCAAAGATCTGTCAGAGGGGAGATGGAACAAGCAAGGAACCAAGCGAAAGATCGAGGTTAGTATTCTTTGCTCCTTTCCTATCTACTTCTCATAAAGGAAAACGAAAGTAACTTTAATCTGTTTGTTTCTAAGATAGCTACCCGTCTTAGTGGGAGTAGCAGCTCTGGATAGACACTAGATTTCCCGATAACAATAGTCCTCCAAGATTTCATATTCCCCTTGTATCATACTGAAAATATCTTCATTGGGCTTGCAATAGTCTTGGTATCTCTTCAAGAATACATTCCTCATGTCTTCCTACGTTTGGATGCATTTCCCACCAAGGCTCATAAACCAACGAAGAGATGCTCTTTTTAGAGTAAGAGGAAACAATTTCAACCTTTGATCATTAGTACAATAATCATATCCTCTACAAAGTACTTTAAACTCAAATAAAAATATATCTGGGTCTTCATCTACCAAACTTGAAAATTTGGTAGAGCAGATGGGGGAATGATGTGCATTCGTGTCACTCCTAGATCTCTGATAGGGAATTCAAAAGTAGCAGTGTATTTCATTTCTTCTCAAAATAGAAGATGTTCTTCATGTGCTACTTTGAGGCTCCTTCAAATGTTCCTATCAATTGGTTAGTGGAATGGGTGGTGCTTACATCACCACTAAAGTGAAATGATAAAAAAATTCCAGTGCCCACCTCTAAAGTTCCTACTTTCAATCATGCATGCTATATGAACTAAGCATGACTATTGAGGGTAGATCTGTCATTAGTTCCCTCGGATGCGTGCGTAAGTTCTTACCTTTCTTCTTCAATATCCAACCCTTATGAAATCAGGTATGCATCTACAAGAATATATTAGTGTGGTAGTGCTATTTGACTGCCTCCCCGACAATGACGCCAAAATGTTTGGGAAATTAATTTCTTAATAAAAAAATAAAATAATCACCTCAACATTAATTATAAAACCGAAGAATTCATTTTTGTTTCAAGGCAATATTCAAAACATATGCAAGAAACTACCAACAACCAACACTAGTTCTACATGATCGTGTTCTACATTATCTATCTCTTTCAACAAGAAATAAAATGTAAGACTTGAATGACAATGCTAAATTTAAAAATCAGAAAGTAAATGACAAGAAAAATAACTATGATAATCACATGACTTGAATCAATACTAAAATAAATCAAACCTTGCTAAATTGTAAATTTAACCTATTGCATCCAACAAAATTCAAATGCTAATTTAGAGCAGTAAGTTAATAGAAATCTAGAAATTGCAGGAAACAACAAATATGGAAAATGAAATAGCCAACAAATTTCATTAACAAAAGGAAATTTACTTTAAAGAAAAACAATTTAAATTCCAAGAAACAAACACACAACTAAACTACTTATATGTTCAAGGCAAAACCTCATCCAAGGTAGTGGGCCCAACTACCCAAGATTCAGTTCTACCTTGAAAAATAATTCAAATCATATTACAAGTAGGAAATTATGAAATTCCACTAATAGATCCTTTCATAAAAAATTAGAAATAGATACAATACAACTTTGAGCTCTGCCTACCCATGGGCTTTGGATTGACGGTGAATGGGTGCACTGTTAAGGCACTCCTTGCGATACGTCACCGGTTCAAATCCCCTGTGGGTACTTAGGTTAGTCTAATAGATAATAAATTAATTAATTAATTAAAAAAAAAAACAACAACAACAACAACTTTGAGCTCTGCCTCTAATTCAATAATTGTCCATCCTCCCTCTTTAATCTCTGTTTTCATTTAAATACACAGAGAGCAAAGGGAAATTACAACTAAATTGATTGAAAATGATTTCTCCTTAAAATTTTGGATTGATTACAGAATCTCAATAAACAAGATCAGATCTGAAATATCTCTCCATCATGATTCAACTAGAACAAGTCGAATATGGTATTGCAATTGGGAGAATTTGGAAAACGACACAACAACAAATTTGAGAAAATCGCCTTCAATGAGCCTTGTGTTTATCTCAATCTAGACCGAAGTTTGGAAAATTGCTAATTGGGAAACTAAATTGGTTTGTTCCACACAAAACTGTGTCCCGAATTTTCAAGATTCGTCTTAGTTTGCCCAAAAATTCCAACGCAAAATTGTTACTTTTTATCCCAACGAATTTCGAAGTTGGAATATTTGACTATGAGCTGAATATCAAATTTGCAATTTGGAAGAGATCTTGGAGGCTAAAATCATGAATGATGTTATAACAAATTCATTAATACACCATCATTGGATAAATCATGCATAATAATATTTGATTTATTAAAAATAAAGGAGAACAAATATTATTTACCCATAAGAGCATAAATAATTATAGAATGAAATTATATGATAAATTATGATAAATGGTGTGATAAAGAATGGTAGAAATGGACGAAATATGTGTCAATAAATGGTAACAATAATGATAATTTAGTGGCCCAACATTTTCTTGAACTCATTTGGGAAATATCCCTTTTCATTCCTCTTATAAGGATGATAATGATGATGATGACCATGGTACATGTTGGAACCAAAACTAGAATAAAACTTGTGTCCATCACCTCTCCTATCCAGTGCATTCAAAAACCTACCATCTCTTATCATGTCATCTCTATCTGAACCATGTCCATCATGAGCCCTACTCACATATGCCCCATTAGTCTTATCCTCCTACCCATGACTGATCCTAAGTGGTCCTTGTCTTTGCAAATCTAACAAACTCTGAAGGATAAATGCATTACTTCTACTTGTTTCTCCTATGCCTGAATGATTCTGTCATTATTTGCCTTCAAACTTCTCAATGTGTCTACTATATCAAGAGAGTTTCCATCACCATGCTACTCAATTGATCTATAGGGAGAATCTCATGAACTATAGTCTACCATCTTGCTAGTGAGGTTTTGATCTTCTTCCTACAAGCATACCATGTCAGTTAAACCAAAATATAAAAACAATCAACATACCTCAGTATAGTTCAGGGTAGGATATCTCATCTGCAAGATAAAAAAATATTAGCACAATACATGTATAAACATAATCATATCAGTATACAAATATCATTTCAACCATTATCCAGTTACTATGTATGACTATACTATAACCATGACAATGCATGCATAACAACATATAGACACTGACATGCATAACAAATGCATAACCGACATGTGCTCATGATGACCACATCCAACAATAATCACAATCATCATCTACATGACAACAAAACTAAATGACCACCACCATGGATACACATCAAGCAAAAAATACAACCTACATGCATGTATGACAATCATATTCCACCCATCTAGTCCAAGGGGTGAACCATGCTCCGATACCACTTTGTAACACTCTCCTCCCACATTTACCCAATCTAACTCGTCTACCAGGGTAAACATGTAACACAAAGTTTATATGATATGATTTGACCTCCTATATCACCTTTGGTGATCCAGGTGGCTCCAAGGACACACACAGGACAAAGACGGTTATGGAAGCTCAAAATTCATAGTGATCAGAATGCTTTTGAACTAGGACCAAAGCATAGATCTCGTTGCTCTGATCGCGGCGGTGTGAACAGTTCATCAATCCAAGCTCGTATGAGGGAGAACGAGCCAGTCAAAGTTGGGTTGTGGGCCAGGTTTAAGTGTCCTACAAATTGACCGAGTCCTGAGCATGGAATTTGGCCCCCAAAGATGGGCGAAATTGTGGCCTTGTTAAAATGCCCAATATCCCTTATTTTGAACAATTAAAAAATGACTATTTCTTTTAAGTAAAAATCAAAAAAATATATGTGAGGTGGCGGGCCACCACCCCCGCCACCCCAAACCATATTACAACTTGAATAAAATGCCAACGAGCCATGACCCGCGCTAGCCAACCTCACCCAAACACCATGAACTGATGGGTTGTGACCCCCACCGGTCCACCCTCCAACCAAACCACATATATTATAACAATAATATGGGATGGGCACAGGCCACCTCTGGTGGACCCAACCCACACCCCCAAAACCTGAACCTTACCACCGTTAAAACGTCAAATCCGGTGGGAGTTGAACCCATGGCCGACGGGAGGGTCGGCCCCGCCCACGCGGTAGCTCCACATCATAACACACTCCCCAATACCATGTACAACGCACCCCCCAAACCATTAATGCGCCAACCTAAAATGTAATACAAACAACCCTCATTAAAATGTAATGACCCTATTCAACGGCCAACCCCTAAAGAAATGTAACGGTTACATTTTTGATAACTGTGCCCATTTTAAATAAAACAAAAAAAATGGTGATATGTTAAAATTGGTTCCCTAGGGATTCAAACCCAGAACCACCTCCTACAAGTATGCCAGACTTAGCCACTGGCCCAACGGATTCTCATTGATATTTCCACCACCAAAACATATTAAAATTGTATGTTTTCATTTGATGTGGGCGAGGAGAATGGGCATGCAAACCAAGGAGATCATATACGTAGATTGAAATATAATATTTTTTTATTGCATGTGGAATCCTGAAGGAGCAAAATTTCCAGGAGGGTGAAATTTTTGCAATGTCCAAATTAGACAAATTTTATGTCGATCCTACACCTCTCAGCGACACAAACTCGATGGCATAGTCAGTTTCCTGATATGAGCAGCTGATTTGCAGAGGACCCGGAGGAGGGAATCTTTGAGGAATCTAGGGGAATCTAAAAGATTCCTTAAGCCCTAGATTTCCATTTTCTCAAAATTCAAAAATTTGACAGTCGATTTTATACTATTTGACGCCACAAATCTGATGGTGTGTTCAGATTTTTCATTTGCTCATTCTATTTTTGGCCACTTTTCTAAGTGGAGTGCAGGTATGAGCATTCAGCGTGCGAGTAGTCATTCCATGAGATTTGTCGCAGCGAGGTTGATGGCACAAACAGCTTCAGCAGTTTGACATCCTCTTCTTCAGATGGCCCCTGGATGTGAGGCATATTCAGTGTGTTCATGTACTTCTTTTTCTATGCATTATGTTGCATAGATCCTTGTTTGATGTTTGATGTGGGATTTTGTTTCTTACTTGATTCATGATTCCTACTTGATGTGATGTAGAATCATCTGTGTGATGTACTTGTTGTCATGATTCGTCATGTTTTTTTCGAGATCCCTTTGTCATCATGTTGATGGGATACTCCTGTTGTCGCCATGTATATTTGCATTGAGATCCCTTTTATGCCATGTTGGTGGGATGCTCATTACCATCATGCATGAGTTTGTGTCATACTGATAGGAGTTCATTTGATTGAGATTTCCTATAGCGAAACATCTCTTGGAGCCACTCCTGCATGAGGGTCTTTTCCTTGTATGATAATGACATCACCTCTTATGTACATCATCACTATTGACAACACTTAATGCAACGGCCTACACCATCTTGACACCGGGGCCCAAAGACGTAGTCCCTCCTGGACGAACTCCATTATCAACGAAAGTAAAAGGTCTTGGAAATGTCTTTTGTCACACCCGGACCTATATCATTAAGGAAGTTGAACTGATAAACCAACACTTTAAAGACCTACCTAAGGATCTACACAACCTTCAGGAGCCAACAAACGCCTCTAGGTTTCCAGCCCTTGAGAGAACTTGCTTCTTGATTGAACTAGAGCCCCATTTTCTCATATGACATGCCTTCCATGCGATTGAGACCCTCAAATCACTCCCAC
Source organism: Pinus taeda (assembly GCA_000404065.3). NCBI lineage: Eukaryota > Viridiplantae > Streptophyta > Pinopsida > Pinales > Pinaceae > Pinus > Pinus taeda. Next base: position 84,495 of record APFE030028256.1, on the reverse strand, counting down.
AACAAGGCCTCCATGCGACTGCAACCTTTTTTAGGCAAATTTATGCCAATGACCCCAAATTTTGAACCACTTCTTTCAGGGCCATGACTCAGGCCTCTGCCCAAAACTTCATGAAACTTCCAAAAATGATAAATAACAATATGACGAGGCCTCTAATGAAAAAACTTGAACAAGTACCTGACCTTACAAGGCCTATCCATGACATACATTTCGTTAAACACATCATGAACATCAAATTTACAAGTCATATATACACATCTTATCATAGGGACTTCATACTTATCTGAGAATTATCAAGAAGGTTTGATGCCCTCTCACAATAGTTGTGTTATCGTCTATTAGGTCATACATTCATTAATAGTTCATTTACTAATCAAAAAATGATGAGAGCCATAACCAAAGTTTGTCATAAACCACGCTTATAACCAACATATAACCAACATAATAACAATGATAGAACAACCATTAAATCCACATAATAATAAGTACATTACACATAAAACACAAGACGAAAAGAGCTCTTATTAATTTTTTGTTGTGTGTTATATTATTTCCACGACTAGCGCCACACGCGAAGCCGGGGGGTTAGAGGGGGGGCAGATAGCCCCCCCTTCATTGCGTCAGGGTCACGGGGGGGCTACAGCCCCCCCTGTTGGGGGGTTTGCACGGGTTCTGGGGAAACACCTTGGGATTTTTTTTTTTTGGATCCTATATTAGGTGGGCAGACCTACCTATGGTTTTGTGCATGGTTTTGGGCATGATGGTTTTCTACCCATCGTATTTTATAGATCCAGTAAAGGGAACTACAATTATGTTTTAATATAGGGTTAATGGATTGGGTTTTATGGATGCTTCGACATGTATATATATGTATTGTAACATTGAAAGGAATATAATAAAAAAATAAATTTTGTAGTCTCGGCATTGGGATCCAAGGGACAATCTCGTATATATATGTTTTATGTTTTATACTCTTGCTATTGTTTATTTTCTGTTTTTAGATTTCGTATGCAAGTAATTTTGCTCAAGGTTAAAACCTACATTAACATATACAAAATCCAACCAAGTCAGGGACTTCTATGTACCACCCAACCATAGATTAGGCTGAACCAAATCTTTCTTTTATCCAATCACCCCCTGCCATATTCCAAGCATGAATGTGGGACTCACAATAAAACCAATCAAGGCTTCCTTAGGCTTTAGCGTGTATCTCACCAAGGGATTCATAGGCCCAAACAATAAACATACACTAAATTCTTTACCGCAATTTCTCCATATACCGATCAAGGGATTACTAGGCCCTAAACAAGCATGGATGCCTCTAGATCTCTCCACCTAAACTGTGAGGAATTTTTCCATCTCCACCCTCTAGGATTTATTGTGTATCTTGCCATTACCATTCAAGGTATTCCTAGGCCCAACAGGGGTATATACCTCTAGGATTTAATGTGTATCCTATCATAACCAGTCAAGGGATTCCTAGGCCCCACAAGGGTGTTGAAAAAAGAAACAAGGAATGTTAAAAATAACATCTAGAAATTCCAATTTAATTTGTCCTTGAATTAAATTGTAATTCTTTTCTCATAGAAACTTGTAATAGTTAACTAAGTTAACTTGACTTATTTAGCTTACGAAATTCGAGTTGGAAATCTATCTGGAGTCATGTAAGTGTGATCCATAAGGTTTAGGGGTCCAAATTGATTTTATTAGCGTTGTAATTAGACAACTCAGTTCAACTGAGTTATAGTCAGTTAAACTAGTTCTAACTGTTGGAGGAACTAGTAGAGGTCTAGTAGTGAGTTGGTGCACTAGTGCATCCTCAATGCCACACCAACTAACTAAAGATTCACTCAAGAATAACTCATGCATGTAAGTTCATAGGAAGGACAATTAAGACTAGAGTACAGGGACATTGTACTATCAATTGTATAATTTTCTGAGTTGTACATATGATGCATGCAATCAGTTGAGGACCTAGTTTTGGATTGCATAGTTATGGAGGAAGGATTTCCCTTTAAATACAGGTTAATTCCCTCAGTAATGTGGCAAGGAATCATAAGATTGAAGGCTATGAATTTGGCTAAGTATTTTCCAAAAGAATTCATGAATCAGAGGATAGGAAATACTTGTGCGAGCTGAGCTCAAGGTTGAGCATAGCATATTGTATTCATCCATATTATTTGACCAGGAATGGTGCAAGGAAATAGGGGCTTGGAGAGATGCAGAATAGGCTAAGGATTTAGCTTGATCTAGCTTGTGAGATGAGAGTTGATTATGCTTTTGCGTGAATTGTTCTTGTGAGAACAAGCATTGTATTCTCATCTTGGATTTTTGATTAATGCAATATACATAGTAGGGGTTTTGAGCTATGGCTTTCCCGAATACATATTGTGTTATGTGCCATTGATTTATCTTCTTCTTGTTCATATTTTTTCATCGATCTATTGGCTTCCACTGGTTGAAAGTAGAAGCATATTCTTGTCTTGTGCTTTAGTAAATTGCATGAACTTGGGAATCTATAGGAAATTCTACAGAGGGTATTCATAACTGGGCTTTATTGTGTATCCTGCCATTACCAGTCAAGTGATTCCTAGGCCTTGTGATTTTTCATGATACCATCCCACTCAGTTTGGAAACTATATGAAAAACCATCTGAACTAAGTAAGAGAAACTTCATCACACCGTGGATATTCACAGATGGAAAGACAAGGATGAAAACCACTCACACCTGGAAAAACCCATGCCAATGACAACAAGAGAACCAAATACAAACATGCATGTACCATGCATGCCAAAACTAGCAAGGAAATCATACACACAACTAAATACTTACAAGTAATTCCATTGTAGTTGCTTGATCTCGCTCTTCCTTTCTTGATCTTTTCTTCCCTTTGCTTTATTTTCCTTCCTTTGCCTCCCTTCGTCCAATGCTAGAGTGTGCCAAGAATACTCTAAGTGTATGAGAGTATTAGAGAGTAGAGAGAATAGAGAGAGACCTCCAAAACTAAACTAACAGAAGGTTGTGAATTGATCCTCAGAAGCCTTTTTATTAATCAGACTTCTATTTTCTTCATTTTCCATAAATTTCCCTTCATTTTCCTCCTCACATGCAACCTGTGACCTTTCACTTTCCTTTTCTCCTATTTTCCATTATTTTCATAAATAAAATTCCAATTAATTCCTCTTTGCCTTTCCAAAGACTTTGTCATTGCCTTTGACAAATTTCCTTAGCCATATTAAACAAATAAACGCCCACTAGGATGTTTTTCCCAAAATTTAGCTTTGAATAAGTGTCCCATGACCTTGGTTATTATTTTCCGTTTATTAACTTTACTACATGGATTTTAATCTGAGGTTGTTACAACAACAACAACCACAACAACAACATGCACCTCAAACACCTGAAACTAGTGTTAGAAGATCTACAAGGATAAGTAGACCCCTTGAACGATACTCTCCTTCATTATATTAAGTATTGTTGAATGATTCTAGTGAAATAGAAAGATATGAAGAAGCAATGCAGGTAGAAACCAAGAAGAAGTGGGAGCAAACCATGAAAGAAGAGATGGACTCCTTGATGCAGAACCAGACTTGGGAGTTATTCAAGTTTCCTGCTGGTAAAACAACATTGCAGAATAAATGGTTTTACATGTTGAACGAATAATATGGAGGTAAACAAAGGTGTAAGGCTAGAATTTTGGTGAAGGGATTTGTACAAAAGAAAGGTACAAACTTTGATGAAATTTTTTCTCTTGTTGTTAAAATGACTTTAATCAAAACTATTTTAAGTCTAGTGGCACCGGAAGATTTGCATCTTGAGCAGTTAGATATAATGACAACCTTTCTCCATGGGGGTTTGGAGGAAGAAATATATATGCATTAGATACAAGGGCATGTGGTCAAAGGGAAGGAAAAATTAGTGTGCAAATTGAAGAAGAGCTTGTATGGCTTAAAACAGGCTCCAAGGTAGTGGTATCTAAAACTTGACAAGTTTATGTCTGAACAAGGTTATAGTAGATGTCACTTTGATCATTGTGTTTATTTTGAAAGGAAAAATGATGGAAGTTATATTATATTTCTATTGTATGTAGATGACATGCTTGTTGCAGGGTCTAACATGCAGGAAATAATTGCGCTCAAACTAAAGTTTGCAAATGCATTTGCAATGAAGGATTTGAGTGCTACAAAAAAAAATACTTGGTATGAGAATAACTAGAGACAAGAAAAATCACAAATTAACATTGTCTCAAAGTGAGTACATAGAAAAGGTGTTGGAAAGATTTAATATGCAGAATGAAAACCAGTCAGTACACCTTTGGCTAGCCATTTCAAACTAAGTAAGAAGATGTGCCCCAAGACCTAGGAAGAGATGGATTATATATGTAAAGTTCCACATGCATCAACATTTGGAAGATTAATGTGTGCTACGGTCTCCACAAGGCCTCATATTTTACATGCAGTAGGAGTTGTAAGCAGGTATATGGACAGTCCAGGAAAAGAGCATTGGATGGTAGTGAAGTGGATTCTCAGGTATTTGAGAGGTACCACAAATCAAGCATTATGCTTTGGTGGCTCAAACATTTCTCTATAGGGATATGTTGATGCAAATATGGAAAGTGATAGAGATAATAGGAAGAGCACCATAGGGTATGTGTTTACTATAGGTGGAACAACTGCCATTTGGGTTTCAAAATTTCAAAACATTGTTGCAATTTCAACAACGGAAGCAGAGTATGTTGTTGCTACGGAGGCTAGTAAATAAATAAGTAGGAGATGAGCATGTTATATATTGACAACTAGAGTTCCATTCATCTTGCAAATAATTTAGTCTTTCATTCTAAGACTAAACATATACAACTTAAGTATCATTTCATATGGTCAGTTTTAGATGATGGACAATTAAAGCTGGAAAAGATTCACACTAGCCAGAATCTTGCAGATATGTTGACAAAGGTTGTAACCATGGAGAAATTGAGTTGTTGATCAGTTTCAATTGGCCTTCAAGAATTATGATGAATATGAGAAACAACCAGGTCCAAAGTGGAAGCGTTTTCCAACAAGTGAAGCAATATTGAAGTTGCTATAATCAGCCTCCATGTGGGATATTGTTGGGTGTGTATCCTAATTATCTTCCTTATTCAAAGGTCATGTTTTTCGCCGTTTGATCCCAATCCCCGATGGGGGGGGGGGGGGGGGGGCGCTTCCCCCCACTATTGCTACCTGGGGGTCTAGGGGCGGGTTACTAGAGCCCCCCACTAACGAGGGTTCAAGGGAAACGCCCCTGGAGCTAAAAATAGCTGAAAATTTTCCATGTAAAATATTGTAATTTCATAGTCATTCTAGGTCATTCCTTAGGCACATTATCTAACGGTAGAATTTATGTTAATTTAGGGTGTTTTGCCCCTAGAAGGCAACCCCTCGGTTTATATGAGGGAATTTTATTGTGGATATGGATTATTATTTTGAGTGAGAAAGAGAGAGGAGACTATGTGAGAGCGAAGAGGAAATTACAACGGATTTGTTGTAGGTTGTATCTCTTCATTTTGTTGGATAATATAAAAAGAAGGACTGGAAGTTTATCCATGGATGTAGACCAAATTGGGTGAACCACGTATATCTGTGTCTCTCTTGTTTTATGCGTTTTCTATGTTTTTATTTCTGCAATAGTTTATGTGTTCCATTGCTCTATTATATTTAATTTTTTAACAAAAATGGATTTTGAGGACTAAAGATACCTTTTCTTTGAAGGAAATGTCTTTGGGGGAGAAATGAATTTTGTTGGTTCTTCATATGCCTTCTATGGTTGTTTAAATTTCTACCATTTAAAATTATGCGCTGCTCCTTCCTCTGTTGTTGCTTGTTATAATGTTGCTCTCCATGTTGTTGTTGTCGTTGTCCAATGGCCCCTTTTCCTTTACTATTAGTTGGACCTTCAACAACATTCTTGGAGATTTTTTCCAAACCATCCTTGATGAGAGGGGATATTTGCTTACTTAGAATGTCATCTAAGATCTCATAGCCCCTATGAAGTTTTTTACATTCAAATATCTCTTTATTTTTCTTTTTTAGGTCATGTATCAATGAGGCTACTCAACATGTAGTCTTTCATGAAAGGCTTATCTGTCATTTAGTTGAATGGTTAAAATCCAATTCAATATGATAGCATCTTCTTATTGAGCATCTAAGTCTACAATTATTTTACTTGACTTATCATTATCAAGCTCATATTCCTGCAATTGCTCCTTCTGCTTGAGATTTGCATCTGATAGCTCCTTGATCTCTTTTAGAGTAGAGTTCAAATTCCTCCTAAATTATATCCTTTCATCTAGATCCTTTTCTTTGCTATTAGAGGTGCTAGATGAACCACCACAAAGATCTAAATTTATCTCTATGTGCATGGAATATTCCATCTTTGTCATTAGGAGGGTTATTCCTATTGTCTGTAGAAATTTTGAATAATATGACACTTATTCACAGAGATTATCCTAATTATACACTATTTGCGGAATCATGCATAATACCTAACCTCCTCTATGTTGATCATCAATTTTGCAGTATTAAGAAACAATCACATGCGCACATTGAAGCATCAATCATACATATCAACACAATATGTACCGGGGAAAGCATACAGCTGAAAACCCCCAACTATCTGTATATTATATTGATTGAGAACATGTAACGAGACATAGTAGAATACTCTTCACAAGTACTCAGTACTATCTCCACCTGTTATACACAAACTAGCTCAGATTTGAATCAATCACTGGCTCAAATCTCCTCTGTTGCTTGCCTGCCTCCACTACACAATCCTGCATGAGAATACTACAGAATGGCTGAACCAAACTTGTATTTCCCTTATGTAACACTACGCAATCCTCATTGGCAACTCAATCCCACTGATTGTGCAAATCTCATGCACATAGTCACAATTGACAGCTGTCTTGCCCTTTCACTCACCTCTAACACTTGTCTCCACTGAACTGTCCATGCACTGAGTTAACTGATGTATTCTGTAGTTGATTTATGAGTTAATAATTAGTTAATTAATTAATAACTAATTCACATCACTCATCACTAGTGTATTTGTTAGTTAGACTAAATAAAACTAGTTCAACTAAGTCAAACTGAACACAACTCCATCAACTCCTCATTCAACTCCACCAAACTCAATCACTTGAGTTCTAACTGAAGTCCTTCATGCAATAGCTCAACTAACCCATAAGGAAAGTGTATTTCCTTCTGGTAGTTGCATGTGCCACATCCGTAGCTCGAACTGAAGTGCTGTAAGAGGATAAGATAATGTTTATAGTCCAAATATTATTAAGAGCTAATAATATTTGATTGTTCTATTTTT
>APFE030028256.1:56935-71742 GCA_000404065.3 Pinus taeda | reverse complement strand
AATAATTAGTGAATTAATTAATAACTAATTCACATCACTCATCACTAGTGTATTTGTTAGTTAGACTAAATACAACTAGTTCAACTAAGTCAAATTGAACACAACTCCATCAACTCCTCATTCAACTCCACAGAACTCAACCATTGAAGTTCTAACTGAAGTCCTTCATGCAATAGCTCAACTAACCCATAAGAAAATCGTATTTCCTTTTGGCAGTTGCATGTGCCACATCTGTAGCTTGAACTAAAGTGCTCCAAGAGAATAAGATAATGTTTCTAGTCCAAATATTATTAAGAGCTAATAATATTCCACTGTTCTATTTTTAGCCTGGCAGTCTAAAAATAGACTCTACCCATATGTCTAAAAATAGAGGTCCATATATTTTTACCAACATGACCAATCATCCACAAATAGCGTCCTGCAACTCATAAACCATGATCCATATGTCTAAAAATAGACTTTGCGCCAAAAATAGCCTGCGGGCCCACTTAGTGAAGGTGACTTCTTTTCACTAAGTTTCATCATCTTGTTGCATTTTCAACATTCTCTTCATAGGATATAATATTTTCTTACACTGAGGTACCCTCATTAGCTATTGCTACAAATGTAGGTCTCTCTTCACAACAACTAGATGTATGATTATATTTATCTTCAGAAAAGGAATATGTACATCTAGTGGCTAAATTACTTATCTATTTATAGTTATAACAAAACAATAGCTTCCCTTCTTAGCAACATGGAATCTCTTTTGATTCATCATCATTATCTTGAGAGTGATGAGAAACAACTTGTGCTTTAAGAGGAACATATAAAATCTTCTCAACATCTCTTTTATGGTATGCTTTATTCAACTTCTTCCTTCTCTTCTTTGGTTTATCATTTCCATCACCAACATCTGCATGGTTCTTTTTCACTACTTAGGCAAAAAGTTTATTTGGCCTTCTCTTGAGCCACATCATTATCTCGTCCATACGAACATTCTAATCTGCCCAACTTTTCCTTTGTTGTACCATAGTGCCTCATCTTATCAACATCTGGCTTTGATATCCCTTTCATAATAATCTCCTTGGATTCTACATTAAGCTCATGTAGAAATTTCTCTATAGATCAGCTAGCTCTGATACCATGTAGAATTTCTTGCAAATTCTCCACAAATCTACTTATGAGATCTATGTAGAATCTGATTGTAAATTAACTCGATAATGCAATATACCAAAGAAAAATACTATAATCTACTTCTACTATCAAACTTGTGGAAGCTTAAAGATCGATCTGAATCAGAGTTGAACACATATAACCATAAGAAGAAGAATCAATGCACATGAAACACAGAAAATACTCAGGGGAAAGCCTCAGCTAGAAACCCCACTATCTGTATTATCATACAAGGTGAAAATATCTCAAAATAATACAAAGCCTTAGCTCTCGCAGCTAACCAGCTCTCAGTACAATCCTCCTAGATGATCACAGGCAAACAAGGCTTCTCACAAACCTTCTCCTCTGCCCTCCAAGCCTACTATTTCCTTACACATTTTCTCCTGGGTGATCCTCTTGTTACCAAGTGTAACACTGATCTCACACCCTGTAAAACTGCGTAATCCTCAAGGAACCTTGTTCCTTCTGCATGCATATTGAGTTTCCTTTATAAGAGAAAGCATGCAATTGATAGTACATTGTCCTTGACATTTAGCTCAACTGGGTCTTTCTCAGAATAGACATGCATGAGTTTCTGATGAGGGAATCTTCAGTTATCTGGAGTACACTTCGTCAGTGCATGCATGCATCAACTAATTGATAACTCACAATTAGTTCTTCAAACAATTTGGAACTAATTTAACTTGACTTAACTCAGTAAACTGACCTAACTAATTGTAACTCAAATACAACTCAATCGTATCTCCTTAATTAAGGGATAATCTCCTTAATTTAAGGGATAACTATTGAATGACTTCAGAAAGGCTTCTAACTTGAATTTCTCCAACTAATTAATCCATAATGAATTAATTAATTATTTTTCAAGAAGCTGGTGATACTAAATTCGAATTTAATTCACAATTTTAATTCAAGGACACATTAAAATTGGAATATTCTAGATTCTATTTTTAACATTTCTTGTTGCTATTTTCAACACTCCCTCTCAACAAGAAAGGAATTCAACTCGATCCCGATCCTAAACCTTTGGAATGTTCTTCATGCAACACTTTTCTCTAGTGTTGTTGCTCCAGCAACTCTAGAAACAAAAAAAAACATCCAACCTGAATCAGAATGATGCCTCTGTCATTAAAGCCTCTGACTACTATTGCCTCTATTGACTGAAAACTCTATGCTCTTCCGTATCTGACTGATTTAGCCTCTGTCACTTTGGCCTCTGACTGCATCAATCCCATTGATTCCTTCTGCTACTATGTACTTTGAGCTCCCATAGCAAGGTACAATCCATGAGATAAAACCTCTCAATGGACCCTGCCTAATTTCAGCCTTCTTGAGACTATCACTTCACATTGCCCCACCTCACACCTAGAGGTATGGCTGCATGTGATCCCTCTGTTGACTTCACCAATTGTGGTTCCTCCGCAATTGTCTGAGACTTCTTCTGGCGTTGCATGTTGAGAGGTAATTTACTCTCCCTTTCAACCACCAAGTCTCTAACATTTGCCTTACTCCTCAAGGCTGTGCATGCATCTTGAACCTCAAGAGAATACATGTTCTTGACTCGTGAACCGATCTCCTTCACCTATTTCGTTGTGATATGTCTAAGGAAAACCTTTCCCTTACTAAAAACAACATCGTAGTCTTTGTCCTCCAACATCGCAACCAATACCAAGTTCTTCTTCAGCCCAGGCACATACTTCACATCGGTCAGGGTGATAGGAGCTCCATGATCCCTCTGAAAAGCAACTATGCCCACTCCTCAAATACTAAACCTTTCACCGTCACCCATCTCTATGTGCATCTTGAGGTCTTTCTCATCCAAGGCACTGAATAAATCCTAAAAACAGCGCTGTAAATCAAGAATGGAACAATGCGCGTATGAATGCAATATGTTATAAAGAATAATGGCAACACAGTTATAAAGTTTAAGCAAAGTATAAATGTCATAAATCCTATAAAGCGTTGTAAATCAAGAATGGAGCAATGTGGGTATGGATGCAATATGTTATAAAGAATAATGGCAATGCAGTTACAAAGGTTAAGAAAAGTTTAAATGTCATAAATCCTATAAACAACGTTGTAAATCAAGAATGGAGCAATGCGGGTATGAATGCAATATGTTATAAAGAATAATGGCAATGTAGTTATAAAGGTTAAGAAAAGTTTAAATGTCATAAATCCTATAAACAGCGCTATAAATCAAGAATGGAGCAATTCGGGTATGAATGCAATATGTTATAAAGAATAATGGCAACGCAGTTATAAAGGTTAAGAAAAGTTTAAATGTCATAAATCCTATAAACAGTGTTGTAAATCAAGAATGGAGCAATGTAGGTATGAATGAAATATGTTATAAAGAATAATGGCAACGCAATTATAAAGGTTAAGAAAAGTTTAAATGTCATAAATCCTATAAACAGCGCTGCAAATCAAGAATGGAGCAATGCGGGTATGAATGCAATATGTTATAAAGAATAATGGCAATGCAGTTATAAAGGTTAAGAAAAGTTTAAATGTCATAAATCCTATAAACAGCGTTGTAAATCAGGAATGGAGCAATGCAGGTATGAATGCAATATGTTATAAAGAATAATGGTAACGCAGTTATAAAGGTTAAGAAAAGTAAAAATGTCATAAATCCTATAAACAGCGTTGTAAATCAAGAATGGAGCAATGCGGGTATGAATGCAATATGTTATAAAGAATAATGGCAACGCAGTTATAAAGGTTAAGAAAAGTTTAAATGTCATAAATTCTATAAATAGCGTTGTAAATCAAGAATGGAGCAATGCAGGTATGAATGCAATATGTTATAAAGAATAATGGCAACGTAGTTATAAAGGTTAAGAAAAGTTTAAATGTCATAAATCCTATAAACAACACTGTAAATCAAGAATGGAGCAATGTGGGTATGAATGCAATTCCCCGTTTTGATGTTATAAAGAATAATGGTAACGCAGTTATAAAGGTTAAGAAAACTTTAAATGTCATAAATCCTATAAACAGCGCTGTAAATCAAGAATGGAGCAATGCGGGTATGAATGCAATTCCCCCTTTTGATGTTATAAAGAGTAATGGAAACGCAGTTATAAAGGTTAAGAAAAGTTCAAATGTCATAAATCCTATAAACAACGTTGTAAATCAAGAATGGAGCAATGCGGGTATGAATGCAATTCCCCCTTTTGATGTTATAAAGAATAATGGCAATGCAGTTATAAAGGTTAAGAAAAGTTTAAATGTCATAAATCCTATAAACATCGTTGTAATCAAGAATGGAGCAATGCGGGTATGAATGCAATTCCCCCTTTTGATGTTATAAAGAATAATGGCAACGCAGTTAGAAAGGTTAAGAAAAGTTTAAATGTCATAAATCCTATAAACAGCGTTGTAAATCAAGAATGGAGCAATGCGGGTATGAATGCAATTCCCCCTTTTGATGTTATAAAGAATAATGGAAACGCAGTTATAAAGGTTAAGAAAAGTTTAAATGTCATAAATCCTATAAACAGCGCTGTAAATCAAGAATGGAGCAATGCGGGTATGAATGCAATTCCCCCTTTTAATGTTATAAAGAATAATGGCAACGCAGTTATAAAGGTTAAGAAAAGTTTAAATGTAATAAATCCTATAAACAGAGCTGTAAATCAAGAATGGAGCAACGCGGGTATGAATGCAATTCCCCCTTTTGATGTTATAAGGAATAATGGAAACGTAGTTATAAAGGTTAAGAAAAGTTTAAATGTCATAAATCCTATAAACAGCACTGTAAATCAAGAATAGAGCAATGCGGATATGAATGCAATTCCCCCTTTTGATGTTATAAAGAATAATGGCAACGGAGTTATAAAGGTTAAGAAAAGTTTAAATGTCATAAATCCTATAAACAGCGTTGTAAATCAAGAATGGAGCAATGCGGGTATTAATGCAATTCCCCCTTTTGATGTTATACAGAATAATGGCAACGCAGTTATAAAGGTTAAGAAAAGTTTAAATGTCATAAATCCTATAAACAGCGTTGTAAATCAAGAATGGAACAATGCAGGTATGAATGCAATTCCCCCTTTTGATGTTATAAAGAATAATGGCAACGCAGTTATAAAGGTTAAGAAAAGTTTAAATGTCATAAATCCTATAAACAGCGTTGTAAATCAAGAATGGAGCAATGCGGGTATGAATGCAAATTCCCCTTTTGATGTTATAAAGAATAATGGCAACGCAGTTATAAAGGTTAAGAAAAGTTTAAATGTCATAAATCCTATAAACAGCGTTGTAAATCAAGAATGGAGCAATGCTGGTTTGAATGCAGTTCCTCATTTTGATGTTATAAAGAATAATGGCAATGCAGTTATAAAGGTTAAGAAAAGTTTAAATGTCATAAATCCTATAAACAGCGTTGTAAATCAAGAATGGAGCAATGTGGGTATGAATGCAGTTCCCCCTTTTGATGTTATAAAGAATAATGGCAACGCAGCTATAAAGGTTAAGAAAATACAAGGGTGTAAATCAATGGATGAGAACAGTGTAGATATGAGTAATAATATAGATAAAAACATCAACCCATCTACCAGTTTAAAATCTCAAACCACCCATCCCGATCAAAGTAGGATTTCAGAGAAAGCCCAGGTCATTAACTTATCAAACATCAGTCTTGATTATGCTACTGAATCCATTTTGAAAAAAGGTCTAAATTTTTCCATAACCTCGAATAAAATACCTATAGAAGAAGTCATTAGTAATATTGAGGTAGCTATTAAAAACCTAGATATAGCAAAAAGTGAAGAAATCAGACAGGATATTGCAAAAATTCTGAGAACCTCTAAACCTCCTACATATAGCATTTCCAGAGAAGACAAAAGAGCTCTAAACAACCTCAGAAAAAATAAAAACATAGTCATCCTAAAAGCTGATAAGGGCAACGCTACTGTAATTATGAACAGAATAGAGTATGACAACAAAATGGAAGAACATTTAAATAATAGTGGATGTTATGAAATTATTAATAAAGATCTCAGTGAGAAGATCATGCGTGAAGTTATTAAGAAAATCAAAGAATCATCTCTGGATGATGTCACAAAAAAGAAAATCATCCCTAATAGTTCCATTATTCCTAGAATTTATGGAGCTCCTAAAGTCCATAAACCTAACATACCTCTCAGACCTATAGTCAATACCATAGGTTCCCCTACTTACCTTTTGGCAAAACACCTAGCCAATAAACTCAGACCCCTGTCTGGTAATACCCCTTCTTATATCAAAGACTCCTATTCTTTTTTTCATTGGATTAATAACATAAAAATGAAAGATGAAGACCTTATGGTTAGCTTTGATATTGTATCCCTGTATACCATGATTCCTATTGATGAAGCTATTGAGATCATGAGAAACATCACTGATAAAGAAACTGTGGATCTTGTGGAGCTATGCTTGAAATCCTCTTACTTTAGTTTCAAAGGTAAAATTTATTAGCAAACTCATGGTGTGGCTATGGGCTCTCCTCTATCCCCCATAATTGCCAACATCTTTATGGAGCACTTTGAACAGAAAGCTCTTCAGTCATTTCCATACACCCCTGAAGAATGGAAAAGGTTTTTTGATGACATATTTGCCAAGTGGAGTCATGGAAAAGAAAATCTTGACCTTTTCCTCAATCACTTAAATATCCTCTCTGACCATATAAAATTCACCATTGAAATTGAAAATAACAACCAGCTTCCCTTTCTGGATATCCTTCTAACTAAAAGAGATGGGTCTCTTGGTTTCCAAGTCTACAGAAAGAAAACCCATACAGAAAGATATCTTCATGCAAATTCCCATCACCACCCTAAACAAAAGATTGGCAACATCAGAACCTTAACTATTAGGGTGGCTAGAATATCTGATGCTGACCATCTAAATGATGAGCTTAACCATCTTCACAAGGTGTTTGAACTAAATGGCTACAATAGAAATACCATCAAAAAAGCTATGAACCTATCCCAACAAGATCAACAATGATATTAAAAATCAAATTTCATCCACTCTTCAAATCTCTCTTCCATACATAAAAGGCACCACTGACAAAATCTCTAAAATTCTTAATAAACATAACATTAATGTAGCATTCAACCTTGCTAATACCATCAGACAATTATTCAACTCTGTCAAGGATCCCATAAACCCTAAACTTCAAAAAGGTGTTTATGTGATTCCTTGCTCATGCGGTAAGGAATACATAGGTGAAACAGGTAGGTCTCTTAATATTAGAATTAAAGAACACGTTGCTGACTTAAGAAGAGAAGGAACCTCTAAATCAACCTTAGCTGAACATGTTCACTCTTCCTCTCATCACATCTGCATAGAAGACATCAAAATGGTTAGAAAAGAAGACCACTATCGCAAAAGGAAAATCAAGGAAGCCATTGAAATAGAAAAAGGGAAGAATAACCTGAACTGGGATGATAGATTAAAACTAAGCAATACCTGGAAACCTTTACTTGAAACCTTAAAGGCCAAAAATTAACTATGTTCCCTTAAAAAAAAATAATAATAAATAAATAAACAAATAACATAAACATCAATCATGTAACATCCTCCTTAAAACAATAGATTTAGTTAACAATCATGAACATAAATTAGGAATAGATTTATTCACATATAATCATTTGATATCTTAAAAATATAAATAATAATAATAAATTGTAGATAGGTGTAATTATTAAAAAAATAATAAATAAATACATAATAATAATAATAAATTATTAATGGCAGAGCAGGTTAGGGTTTCAAGTTTCGTGAACCGGGAGACTCTGTGCACAGGTTTCGGGTAGCCTGCACGGGTCAGAAATTTGCAGTTGCCGACAAACACGTTCCAATAAACTACAAAGTTTGGTAGCCGGTATGCCTTCAATGATTATTTCTTTGGCGTTTGTGAAGCATTAAAATAGGTAGTCACTATACAGTTTCTTTATTGTTGTTCCTCCCCGTGTTACCCGTGAAACCCTCCTTCACTGTATACCGGTTGACGCTTACCTGGGAAGACTGAACCATGGTTAACCCCGTGGAAATTTTGGCACTGGACCCCGAGGTGGAAGATATCCTCTCGATGTGGGGAAAGGATATTACCACACAAAATGTGGAACATTACTTCGGGCTTTTGACCTGCCTGGACTGGAGATTGCATCACACTCAGAATCTTCCCTTTTGTTGGCCCATTGCAAGAATGTGGGTAGCGTGACTCCAAACCCTTGTTCCCTGAACGCCCTGAAACCAGTGGAAGCAGTAGTAACTAGTGGGGAAAACGAAATAGGCTTGCCCTCGGACCCAAAAGGGAAAAAACCATTTGAAGGGTTTACAGTATCAAAAGGTTTTGAAGACATATATCAGTTAGGTTTATCAGCAGGTTTTGAAAAGGCAAGAGCATCAGGGGGGGTTTTATCACTTGCGAGGGTTCCACTTCATAGTGAATCCCAAAACCCTAAGGGTTTCACTGCAAACGACTGTGGGGAGGCTTCTGTGTGGGCGCAGGAAGCCACAAATGTTGCGGAGGTTAATATTCCCTCCACGGGGAATGGGGTTTTGGAGACTCTGGACCCGAAACAACCTATACAGGAGGCGGAACCTCAGGTGGGTACAACTCAGATAAATCAGGAATGCACAGGATTACGGGAAGACTCAAGAGCGCAGGCGGAAGGGGCAGGTTTCAAGGGGGCAAAGGGAAAGCCGCAAAGACCCATTGGAGCCTTTGAGGTCGTAGACAACCTGGTTCTCGGAATGGAGGTATCCATGGTCGAAGCTTTAACTGTGGCAGAATGTACCCTGGTCGGCAGAGCTAGAGGTAAGAAATACACCTCTGAATTTCTTCAAGAATGGGGAGAAAAATGCTTTAAAAATGAAAACCCTCTTCAATTTGAAGCCCTAGTGTTCGTAAAAGGGTGGTTCCAGTTCAGATTTGAAGATAAAGGATCAGCAGATTGGGTGTTACAATGTAATTGGCATATAGGGAACATTCCAATTCTGTTAAAAAAATGGACCCCCTATTTGATGCCATTAAGGAGAGAACCGATGTCTTTCCGGTGTGGGTGCGGGCGCGCCGGGTTTACCATCTTTCCTCTGGATAGAGGAGGTTTTCAAGTCGATTGGTAACAGGCTGGGGGAGTATATGGAGGCAGACATGTCTCTTCTGATTACAAAAAACAGGGCTATTGCTCGTATTTTGGTTATGCTAAACCCGAGTGGTCTTCTGGCAAAGAAAATAAACCTTCTGTTTCAGGACTATGTATACGAACAAATACTTGACTATGAATATTTACCGTTTAGGTGCCATCGATGCCACGAGTATGGGCATATGGCTAAAGATTGCCCGCAGTTGAGGAGAAGAAGACATTTCCGAAGGTTTAATCGAGGTCATGCACCCGAAAATGCACAGATGCCATCGGAACAAATTATGACGGATGCCCAAGAACAAAGGGATATGGAGACAGAGATGATCGTGAAGCCTTCCGAGGACGAAGGAAATATAATTCAGATGGATGCGATGGCGAAAGAGAAAACTCCATTGTCTACAGTGCCAGGAAAAGCGAAAGAGGTCATGGAAGCCGAAGAGACAGTCGAGCAAGACAATGATAATCAAATTTCCTCTGCTGTCGAGGTATCGGGTATGCAAACAGATACTATCCCTCTTTTTTTTCATGAGAAAAATCCTGTAATGAACAATATTGAGCTCACAAATCATTATGAGCAGGATATGGTTAATGTAAAAAATATAAATCAACAAACAGTGAGTCCGAATGTTGAAACCATAGCAAATTCTTTTCCGTCTTTGGATATTAGTTGTGATGAAAAATGGCCTACACTTCAATCCTCTGCCCCTCGGCCCTACTGCCCTTACAACTTGAGATCTTTGGGAGGGAAGCTGGAAGATCAAGGTACTTCTGGTGGTTTGGGTATGATCCTTACACAGAATAATTTAAAAAATAAGAGAGGTCGGAAATCTCACATGTCCAAGGCGAAACTGAAGGCAAAATTGGATGTTGCAGATGGAAAACAATATTCCATCCCGGGGATCCTTAGAGCAGCGCATCCCCATGAAGGTGTTAACAAATGATTATGACATCTTGGAATTGCAGGGGTTTGGCCAGCAAACCTAAAAAACTGGCCCTAAAAGATTGGATCACATCCTCCAACTTAGATGTTATTTTTCTTCAAGAAACCCTGGGGAAGGCCTCTGAGATAGAACCTATGCTAAACTCTCTTATTCCGGGGTGGGTCTTCATTGCTTTGGATGCCTCTGGCCATTCGGGGGGCCTAGCAATTGGTTATAAAGAGAGCCGGGTCAAAATACTCAATCACTGGGGTTTGAAAAACGTTTTGGGAATGGAGGTCTTATCCCCAGATTTCCCTTTCCCCTTAACCATTGTAAATGTCTATGGCCCTTGTCAAAGCAGGGATACTTTCTGGGAAGAATTATTGTCAAAATCTGTGATGAATAATCCGATGATGATACTGGGAGGTGACCTAAATTTCTCTCTTGGGAGGAATGAAGCTTGGGGCCCTTCTGCAAGAGAAGACCCCTTTGCTGAGTTTTTTCACAACCTTATCTCAGAGAACAATTTAATTGATCCTACTCCGGTTAAACTAAAGCCTACCTGGAGGAATCGAAGGGTGGGAGGTGACCGGATTGCCAAAAGACTTGATCGATTTCTGGTTTCAGAGGTTCTCTTTTCCAGGGTCCCTATGATCAGGCAGTGGGTCGAGGAAATTGGGAACTCGAACCATTTTCCGATTTTCTTGGACATGACCAATCCTCCTCCTAAACCTCCTGCCCCTTTTAAATTCAACCCTGTCTGGCTCCAAGATCCTTCTTTCTACAAGGTGTTTAATGAGACTTGGATACACCAGGGGCAAAATATCGGGGTGGACAAAAGTTTTTTGTTTATGGAGAAGTTGAAAAGACTTAAGAAAGCTACCATTTCTTGGGCAAAGGATAAAAAAATGAAACAATCCGAGGAGATGTCCAGATTTAGGGAGGAGCTGAAGCATATGGAAAGTATGGAGACAGACGGGTATTCCTCACAAGCCTCAAAGGACAGAATCCTTCTTTTGGAGAAACAACAAAATAAAATATTGCTGGAGAAGGAAGAAGAATGGAGGATTAAAAGTAGGGCAATCTGGTTAAAAGCGGGGGATGAGAATACTAGATTTTTCCATAATTTTGCGAAAGGTAGGAAGTCTGCAAACACTATTTGGAGGCTTAAAGATGAGGAAGGGAGAGAAGTCAGCTCTTTTCCCGAGCTCTCTGGGTTGGGTAAAAGACATTTTCAAAACATTTTTACTGATCAGAGAGAGGCGACTATTGCTGAAATCTTCAGAACTATGCATAGCTTTCCTAGATTTGTTGAGGAAGATGAAGCAGATGATCTATTAATCCCGGTCACCAAGGAGGAGGTTGAAGCAGCCATGAAACTTATGGGTAAGGATAAAAGCCCTGGCCCTGATGGCTGGACTATAGAACTCTTCCTCCACTTTTTTGAACAAATTGGAGCAGAGATAACGGAAGTTGTTGAAGAGTCAAAGCAGAAAGGAGTAATATATAAACCCTTCAACTCAACTTTTATTGCTCTTATCCCAAAGAAGGATGATCCGGATGGTTTTGAAGACTTTAGACCCATTTCCTTGTGTAATTGCATTTACAAGATTATTTCCAAGGTCATTGCACTCAGAATTGCACCAATCTTGTCCAGAAATATCTCAATGGAACAATTTGGTTTTCTGAACGGAAGACAGATACATGAAGCCATTGGCATAGCCCAGGAGGTTACCCATAGTATAAAATTGAAGAAAAAGAAGGGTGCAGTATTAAAAATTAACCTTTCTAAAGCTTATGATCGGATTAGCTGGCTCTATCTTAGGATGCTGTTAACCCACATTGGATTCAGCTATCCTTTTGTCAGCTGGATCATGGGATGCATCACAAATGTCAGTTTTGCTGTTTTGATTAATGGTGCTGCCTCTTCCTTTTTTAACAGCCAGAGAGGCCTCAGACAAGGGTGTCCCTTATCTCCTCTTTTGTTTCTACTTGTGGCAGAAGGATTAAGTAGACTGATTCACAAATCCAGAAGTGAGGGAAAGGTAAAAGGTATTGAGGTTGCAATTAATCTATACATCACACACCTTCTTTTCGTTGATGATATACTGATTTTTACAAATGGTAGCCAAAATGAATTAAAGGAGTTTAAATGTATTTTTGATCTCTTTTTAAAAGCCACTGGTATGCAAATAAACACTGGAAAATCCCAAGTCTGTTTTGCAGATCTCGAAAGAAGAGAAAGAGATAGAATGACAAATTTTTTTCCTTTTCCTTCCCAATCTCTGGAGGATCCTTTCAAATACTTGGGATTTTGGCTAAAACCTATTGTATACAGGAAAGTAGATTGGAACTGGTTAATTTCAAAGATTGAATCTAGAGTCTCCCATTGGAGCTTCAGATGGCTGTCCAGAGCTGGCAGATTGACCCTCATCAAATCTGTCTTGTCAGCCATTCCAGTTTACTGGGCTGCTCTGACTTGGATCCCTAAAGGCGTGATGGAGAAGATTCGAAGAATCTGCTGCAGATTCCTATGGACGGGATCAAAGGAATCTTCGGGTTTGCCTTGGGTTGCTTGGGACAAAGTGGCTAGACCAAAAGAATGGGGTGGCTGGGGAATAAAAAGATCCCCTGATTTCAACATCTCCTTAGCTGCTAAATCTAGATGGCGTCTTATATCAATGGAAAACCTGTGGACTAGAGTGGTCAAAAGAAAGTACATTGACCCTATCCCCATAGATGAATGGATTCGGAGTCAAAACAAGAAGACAAAAAATTCATCAGCAATCTGGAAGGCTATGGTGGAGGCTTTCTCAGTTATTGAACAAGGCCTAGCCTGGAAAGTGGGCGATGGTAAACAGATCAGGATTGGCAGAGACCCATGGCTTGGATGCAATGATGCTTTTGCATTATCTCCAGGACTCCTTATACATCTTGATGCCAAAGGTATTCTGACTTTAAATCAGGTGGAAAGAGTGGGACAGTCTACTATCTAGGGTCAGGCTTGGAAGAATGAGGAAGATCTAGGGTTAAATGCTAGATGGAAAAACGAATGGGAGGATTTCATCAAAGAGCTTCAAAGAACCAATGTCAGGATTAAAGATGAATCAGATTGTTTAATGTGGGCACAAAGTAAATCAGGGGAGCATTCCCCTAAAGATGGTTATACCTTCCTTATGGGTAAGAAAGGCTGGGGCCGCCCGGATTGGTGGGCAAAAGACATCTGGAAACTCAAATGTCCTGCCAAGGCACGTCTCTTTTTTTGGTGCATTATGAAAAGGAAGGTACCTACATGGGATACTCTACAGGATAGATTTTTAGCTGTTCCTGGACACTGTCCACTATGCAAATCTGATGAAGAAACTATCAACCATCTTTTCAACTCATGTACTATCACAAGGAAGATATGGGAGGAGGTCATGCTTCTTCTTAAGACAAAAGCTCAGTGGGGGCCCGATCCATTGGAGATGACTTGGTCGAAATGGTGGCATTCTTATCCGGAGGGGAATATGAGGAATCTGCCCCTTATCTTTGCTTGGGGTGTCTGGCTGTCAAGAAATAAGAGTCTTTTCCAAGACAAGGACATTCCTCCTTCTGTTACTGCCATAAATATCACTGCCATTTACAATGCTTTGCCACCCCCAGAGGAAAAAGCCCCCAAAACAAAACACATTTCTAGTATGGTACAGGAGGGTATTCCTGTTGGGTATTTTGATGGGGCTTCACAAAACAACAAGGCTGGAGCAGGCATTTATATTCTCATCAACCAGGAACATTCACTAAAAGCTTCTGTTGGGTTGGGTTCCGGCACAAACAACTTTGCAGAGCTCTCGGCCTTGCGTCTTCTTCTATGTTGGCTTCATCACAGAAATATAAACACTATTCAGATTTTTGGGGACTCACTAAACGTTATTAACTGGATCAACGGAAAAGCTTCTTGTCAAAATCAGATTTTAAAGACTATTGTTGATGACATTATATCACTAAAGACTTTCTATGACAGGTTTTCACTATGCCATATTTACAAGGACAGGAATGGGGAAGCTGACCAGTTATCTAAGGCAGGTCTACAACAGGCTTTGGGCTGTTGTTCAGTAGAAGAAAACATTCAGGGGCAGATATACAGATCAAACATGCCTCCATACTCACAGCCCCTTTGACCTACAGTTTTCATTATCATTTTTGTCAGTTTTGTCTCGCGGCATTATAATTACGGTTTTATTTTCATTGTATATATATTATCAAACTAGTTTCTATACTGCTCCCAGAACTTTCAGATTTTATTTGTTTCTTCTGTAAAAAACTTTATGTATATTTCGGCAAATATTTTTTTATATACGTGGGGTTGTTTTCCTTCAACGAAGGAGACCCCAGAAAGTATTTATTTTTTGGTTTTCTCACTACCCTGCGTGGCGTCTAATACCTCCGTCAGGGAGGCAGAATCATATGGTTCCAGTTAGAAGCAAAAAAGCTCCAGTTTCTTGTTGAGCTGCAACAGTTTTTACGTATGCCATCAGTTGGGCTGTAAATTTTTGGAAAACTCCCTTTTATATCTCAATAAAAGGTTTTGGACTTTTTTCAGCGGAAAAAAAAA
>APFE030028256.1:15316-56156 GCA_000404065.3 Pinus taeda | reverse complement strand
ATAAAAAAAAGAGCGGACCTATTTTCTTATTTCTTTTGTTTAATAACTTATATATATACCCTAATTATAGCTCTTGGATACATCAGATCTTATGAATATCTATTGACGCATCTTCCCCTGATGATGGACTCACTTGGTAGTCCAAAACGTTGGGTTCACAAAACTCTACCACAGGTCATTCCTCCTCCATCTAAAACTATCCTCACCTGTATGGATCATTATTTAATAAACTTTTATCGTCGGTCATGTGGAATGAGGCTCCACTATCAAGATACCAACCACAACCCATCATCGATGACACCATGCATACGATGAGGGTGAAGTCCATTTCGAACTGAGAGGCTAATGCCTCACCTTCTGATCCCACCAAGGATCCCTTCTTGGACTTCTTCGATGGGCAATTAGTCGCATAATGATCCATCTCGTGACAATTAAAGCATCTCACTTTAGACTTGTCAACCTTATTCCCTCCATGAGAAGAATTCGATTTGGAATGGGAAGCCTTCCCTTTCCCTTTCCTTGTCTTACTCGCTAAGGCCAGATTTTCTTCATCATCATTCTTTGATGAAGAACCATCTCGAGTGCTCCTCCTGATCTCCTCCTGCATGAGATCCAACCACAGTCATTCCCAATCCAGAAGTTCCTCTCTTCCATTCATAGAGTCGTAGTAGCTATTCCAACTCTTTGGAAGACCGAGGAGAGCAAGGCTCACCATATCATCATCGGCGGTAGTTATTCCAACACTACCAAGCTCATCTCTGCAGGTGGTGAGTTTGTTCAGATATGTAGAAATAGCATCGCCCTTCTCCATCTTGATTTTCCAAATCTTATCCTTAAGCGCCAATTTCCTCTGGTCGCTTCTGTTTTGGTAGAGGTCCTCCAATGCCTTCCACATTGAATATGGAGTATCCTTCCCATGGAGACTTGAGACAATATGGTCTCGAACTCCCTCAAGGATGATCCATCTTACCCTCGCCACACACTTCTTCCACTCAACCAACTCTTATGCATTAGTTGAACCTGGCTTTGGGATTTCTTGATTAATGAAATCCTTCAAGCCATTTTCTTCTAATACAACCTCCTTGCGATCTTTCCATGCTATGTAATTCGAGTTGCCTTCCAAGGCATACTTGAGTCTCAAGCCATAAGACGCCATTGGCCAAACTTGAACTATGATAAGAATTCGATTTTCACTTGCAACCCCGAACTTCAAACTTCGAATTCTCTTCTCTATATATTGTTCACAGCTCCGATAAACTAGGCTCTGATACCATGTAGAAATTTCTCTATAGATCAGCTAGCTTTGATACCATGTAGAATTTCCTGCAAATTCTCTACAAATCTACTTCTGAGATCTATGTAGAAAACCTGACTGTAGATTAACTCGATAATGCAATATACCAAAACAAAATACTATAATCTACTTCTACTATCAAACTTGCGGAAGCTTAAAGATCAATTTGAATCAGAGTTGAACACATATAACCATAAGAAGAAGAATCAATGCACATGAAACACATAAAATGCTCAGGGGAACGCCTCAACTAAAAACCCCACTATCTGTATTATCATACAAGGTGGAAGTTTCTCAGAATAATACAAAGCCTTAGCTATCACAGCTAACCATCTCTTAGTACAATCCTCTTAGATGCTCACAGGCAAACAAGGCTTCTCACAAACCTTCTCCTCTATCCTCCAAGCCTCCTATTTCCTTACGCAGTTTCTCCTAGGTGATCCTCCTGTTACCAAGTGTAACACTGATCTCACACCCTGCAAAATTGCACAATCCTCAAGGAACCTTGTTCCTTCTGCATGCATGAGTTTCCTTTACAGGAGAAAACATGTAACTGATAGTACACTATCCTTGACATTTAGCTCAATTGGGTCTTTCTCAGAATAGACATGCATGAGTTTCTGATGAGGGAATCTTCCGTTATCTGGAGTACACTTGTTGAGTGCATGCATGCATCAACTGATTGATAACTCAGAATTAGTTCCTCAAACAATTTGGAACTAATTTAACTGGACTTAACTTAGTAAACTAAGCTAACTGATTACAACTCAAATATAACTCAATCTTATCTCCTTAATTAAGGGATAATATTCTTAATTTAAGGGATAACTGTTGCATGACTTCAGAAAGACTTCTGACTTGAATTTCTCCAACTAATTAATCCATAATGAATTAATTAATTATTTTTCAAGCAGCTGGTGAGACTAAATTTGAATTTAATTCACAATTTTAATTCAAGGACAAATTAAAATTGGAATATTATGGATTCTATTTTTATCATTTCTTGTTGTTATTTTCAACAGCTCATTTTTCTCTCCATCTTATATAGTTAGCCAAACATTTTCAATGATGATAATAAAATAGGCTACCATTCAAATGTTATAGAGCTCATAGTATGATTCATTTAAGATTGTAACTCCTTTTGGTGTTAGCCAATCTTGATTAGCCATTCTTTCCTTTTGATATACATTCAAGCGGTTAAGTTGTTCTTGAAGGAACCAAGCTCTGATACCAATTGTGGGAAAAAAATTAATACTTGGGGGGGGGGGGTGGTTGGGCGGGTGGGGGGGGGGGTGGGTTTGAATTAGTATTAAGGCTAATTTTACTTCTTTATTACCAACTTATACTTTCACATTAAAACTTGGTAACCATACATATAAACCATCAACAACATATCATGTGGCAACAATATGAATACACACATACACATACACATTAAGACCATGAGCAACATACAAATAGGACACAAAGGTTTAACAAGGAAACCCTTCCGGGAGAAAAACCACCAAAAATTGGTTGTTATTTGATGTAAAAATTAGCTTCTACTCTATTACATCAAATTGTTTTTGAATCACCACTCACAGGAAAAACCAACTCTTGTTTATTGTTTTCTAGCACCCACTAGTAGGAAGCACCAAGTCCCTTCTTTTGCAGACACCTAGTCAACTTACCAGAAGCACCAACTGAAGCACCAACTTCTTTGATTTGTTACAAGCACCAACTTGTAGCTTCTTGGATTTATGAAAGCCCAACTTGCAGGTGGCACCAAACCCAAAGCTCTACTCATACATCCAATGAGATGCAAGCACCAACTCCCTGTTTTGCAGAATCCAACCCACATTTAATAAGGAAATCACTACACTCTATTATGGCACCCACTTGGCCTAATTTCAACTCTATGTTCCCATACACTTGGCCCTTTGTTCTCCTCTACATTTTTCCCTCTTTTATGCTCAACAACCTTCACCCATACTATGCCCACACAACACTATGATTTCTGCTCACTCTTCTCATACTGTAGCAACAAAGACATCATCACAACTCTCGGCCCACATTACAGCTCTTGATATTCACCATTTATGTAGCATACTCTCCACATTGCTTTTTGCTCTTAGCCCTCTTCTTCAGCATGGGCACTCTTAGCCTCTCATAATAGCTCTCCAACCCAAAAGTATCTCCACTCAGCTCACTCAACTATGTTGCATTCCCAACCCAAAAGTATCTCCACTCAGCTCACAGAATGATCTATGTTATCTTTGTAGTCAATCACATTGCCCAAGTGTGTATTCAAACGGTGGTTTTCCATGTTGTTGTTACATCAAAACTACTTGGGCACTATAGCTAAATTAATTCAAGGAATGGGCACCTAAGCATTTTTTTCTTTCTGAGAATTAATTCTCAATCAAAATTGTACACTTCAGCAAGGCTCTCAATACTCATTAATTTGATCACAATGCTCATCTTGTACTTAAGGCATGGTTCTTTTGGTCTGTGATCAGAACTTCTGCACCTAGCCATCTTTTCCATTCAATTATTTGTCACATGCAAGAAATCTCAAGCATGGTTGTTCTAGAGTCAATTGCTACCTCTGCAAATCATAATCCTCTCCATCTCCATCCAGAGCTTCTTGGTAGTCCAACTCTGGAAAGCCTCCAAATATGGCATAACTCCCCAGTTATAGTGCATTTTTCTAGATAGATTATGACCTGTTCAAGCCTTCTTCTTTGAGTTGTAGTGAACTCCAAATGCGGTAGAAATGCTAGACCTAGCCCATAATTGTAAAGAGTTTCCAGATCATTCATTTCATGTAAACTTGTGCCTACAAGAGCCAATTATGGCTAATATACAAGTATGACATAATCATCACCAAAGCTTCTAACTGATACATTCTTTGAATACTTGCTAGACCCAAATATGACAAATAGCCAATTGGCATAATCACCAAATATGGATGGCCTCATCTCCAAAGCAGTCGACTCGTTTCATGCCTTTTCCTTTGATTTGTAGCAGACCCCAAATATGGCATAAGCACCAAGCTTGGCTCATGATGATAAAGAGTTTTTGACTCATACATCCCTTGAACCATATGCTTGATGTTCTTTGTGTATATCCTGAAATCCTTTTAACACTTTCCCGCAACATTTTTATTGAAAACGAACCATAGGCCCATGGTTGCAATAACATAAAATAATGTCACCGAACCAATGCAAAATAGCTCCTAGGAACTTCTCTATATTATAGCCCTGAGGGCTTAAATGCTATGCATTAAACCTCTACACTCTTGGTCACACAACTGCATAGAACCATGTCTAGAGTGTGCCTTCTTTCATTTTGACATCACTGTTAAATGTCGATGAAAACTATTTCTACCAACTCCATTACCCCAGTGATATTTCCCAACGCTTGTTTGTTTCCTCAGGGATAAGCCTTATGGGCTTAAATGTCTAGTGGCCCAGTGGGAGTTCCCAAATCCTTTTTCATTGGCCCTGTGCTCTACCGCATTGGTCCAATGCCATGTCTTCCTAGTGCTTCCGCATATGCACCCTTTTATTTCCTTTGGGGTAATCCTTACAAGCTTACATGTCCAATGGGACCGCTCAGCGCATGCATCAACTAATCAACGATAAAACAAGATAAGTTGTACTACACGTGAGCCCAATGCACAGTTAACCCACCAGTTCTCTTTGTGCACCACTTAGACCTTCCAGGCAAATCCACAGGGATGACCTGTCCTATGGGTCCCCTGCTACAACCATGTAAGCTAATATACTACCTGTCAGGCCAAGTTGGCTCTCATAGCTGCCCTATCATTTTGAAGCCCAGTCAACACACTAGTTCCTTTGCACCTCACTCCAAAACCTTTCGAGGTATTTTCGTTGGGATGACATTATGCTAACATCTCACATGCCACATGTCACTTCCGGAGTGGTCCACGTTGTTGAGAAATCAAGGGAAACTAAATTAGGGTGATTTCTCTTACTTTGGTAACTGCTTGTGATGTTATTTTACTTAACTTGATATACTTGTAGTTAACTTCTTACTATCTTGATTATTATAGTGATATTTTATCATCAAACAATGAATATCAATGAGACAAGAAGACACAAGATATAGGTTGTAAGCCTAGGTCAAAACCTCTCTTTTTGAGAGGAAAACCCACAAGAATTCTTCTCTTCTTATAGAATCTTCAAATGACAAATTCCAAGACCTAAGACACTTGAAAAGGACCCCTCCAAGGCCAAGTCAATCTATTCTTTGATGAACTTCTCTTTCACAAAGTCAATTTCAGTCAAACTTTCTTCAATACTTCAGATCTCAGCCTTTCTTCAAAATGTCGGCTTCTTTTATAGGTCTGCAATTTGTGGCCTCTACTGCAAAACCCTAGTTGGCACATGTGAGGAAATGATGGTGAATTTTTCCTCCTTTCTCCTTCATTGGGTTTAGTTCTTCTTTCTTGGTGATTAGTCTTGCATACTTTATCTCTATGAAACCAAAATTTGGCTTGATTAGATGTTTGAAATTTTAGATTTGTGACTACAATATGTACCCTTAGATCTTCACACATATGGAATTATGTAACCCAAATCCAGTTTTAGAACTTCTACTTTTATTTTCCTTGTATTCTCATTTTCTTCAATCCTTCTAGGTCTCTCCTTTTCATCCTTGATCGAACTTGATGACTTTTCTCAAATGAGGTCGAATGCCTCTTATTTATAGGCTTCTTCTGGAGGTCGATTAGTCTTTATGAGGCCGACTTGTCATCCATTGAAGGCTGAATTGATCTTGAAGGGTCTTTATGACTCAAATTGACTTACATAAATTTTCTTTACATGATACAACATGCCCAATAGGGTATTTACATATGACAAATACTTATTTTGACTCCTAGACTTTATGGAAAATCCCTAAAAGTACTCATTGGGTGCTTGACCTATAAATAAAATGACCTTGAGCATGAAACCCATGCTACAAAATAATAATAATAAAATTTCTTTCTCTCTTTACATCAATTACATAAAATTATGATTACATGACACATTATGAAGACCAAACCTAGTTACATATTTCAAATGGCCTACTAGGGTACCTAAAAACATTTAAAATGCATGACACATGTCCCCCTGTCATTGGACCATGTCACCAGTACTGGTGTCATCATTCAACCAACCAGGTGTTGCCACGTAGCCTACCTGAACCATCCTGACCTACTCCCTTTGTGCACATTTTTAACCTCTAGGATAGCCTTTGCGGATGATATGTCATTGGGCCCCATCATCCGACCAATAAGAATGCTTACCACCATTGCTATTAGCTCCATGTCTACCCAGTCCTCAGAGAAACCTATCGGTGAATGCACCCGAGTAGGCTTATAGGGAGCATTGGTCCTTAAACTAGGTCAGATGAAGCATTTTATGGCTCAAACTCTAGGAATGAAAGGTACATGCTTAGGGATTTGTGCAAGATGTTGAAAAGGGGGAATAGGATGTTGATTGATCCCATTAGGAGGCTCACTGATCAGATGTGACAAAATTCCCTATAAAAAAAGGTAATAATATTGATTGATTTAGGTAGTAGCCATAACTTCATCAATTAGAAATTGGAAAAACTTTTTAATTTCTTTGTATTCCCAACAACAAAATTTCAAGTGATGATTACAAATGGAGGTACCATAAATTGTTCAGGGATGTGCCATAATTTGAATATGGGGGATTATTTATCGGTTAGTCCCATGATTTCAATCCAAATTCATGATGTTGATGTTATATTAGGGGTCTAATGGTTATAATCATTGGATAGTGGCCCTTAATTTCCAAGATCTTTTCATAATATTTTTCTCAGAAGGAAAGAAAACTGAGATTAGAGGCATCCAAGGGAAACCCAGTAAAGTGATAAGCTCTAACAACATGACAAAGTTACTAAAATAGGGACACCAAGGTGTAGTTGCACAAATTTTTTCATTAGATGTTCAAACATTTGTATCCTCTGCTATAGTGGATATTCAAAAAGTTATCAACAATCATGCTAAGGTATTTGGAGAAATGCTTACAGATCTTCCACCCGTCTGAGATAATGACCATGCTAATCATTTGCAACTTGGAAGTGTACCACCTAACATTAGGCCTTATAGATATCCACATGCACAAAAGAGTGAGATTGAGCGTATGTTTCAAGAGATGTTAGAGGTGGGAATAATTCAACCTAGCCAAAGAAATTTCTCTTCACTAATGGTGATGGTAATAAAAAAGGATGGTTTTTGGCATATATGTCCACACTAAAAATAGCTCAACAAAATGAGAATCAAAGATAAGTTTCATATTCATATCACTGATGAATTGCATGGAGCAATCTTCTTTACTAAGTTGGATCTTTATTCTGAATATCATCAAATTAGAATGCAGCAAGAAGACATTCCCAAAAAAATGTTTAGAACACATCAAGGTCATTAGGAATTTTTGTTTATGCCATTTGGACTTACAAATGCACCTTCAACATTTCAAATCTTGATAAATTATATTTTCAAACCCCACCTTAGAAAATTTTACTAGTATTTTTGGATGACGCACTAATATATAGCAAATCTTGTGAAGAACATGTTGATAGAGTATTGACACTATTAGAAGAGAAACAACCATATGCAAAGCCTTCCAAGTGTGGCTTTGGGGTTCAAGAAGTGGAATATTGGGTCATATTATATCACAGGATGGTGTTAAGGTGGATCCCAACAAAATTAAATCTATAAGGGAATGGAAAACAACAATACCTTGAGGAAACTCAAAGGATTCTTAGGATCGACATGATATTACCACAAGTTTTTCAAGAATTATGGTTAAATAGAAAGAACACTAACAAAATTATAGAAGAAGGAAGCATTTTCTTGGACTAAATAAGCAACCAAAGCATTTGAATAACTTAAGGAGGCTATGTGTACAACTCTCATTTTGGTGACATCTAACTTCAAAAAAATATTCATTGCGGAGTGTTATGCCTTAGGCCATGGCATTGGTGCAGTTTTGATGCAAGAAGGAAGGTCCCCTGCCTTTGAAAGTAGCGAACTTAAAGGAAATAACTTACTTGGAACCATTTATGAAAAATAAATGTTGTCATACTACATGCAGTTAGGAAATGACATCCATACATAATAAGAAGACACTTCAAAGTAAAAATAGCTCGTGATAGTCTAAAGTTATTCTTGGAGCAAAGACTATCATAAGAGCAACAAAAATAGGTCACAAATATGTCAGGTTATGACATTGAAATTATCTACAAAAACAGAAAACAAAATATTGTGGCAAATGCGCTCTCGAGGAAAGAGGAAGACATAAATGGTTTACTATGTGTTATTTCCATTCTATAATCTGATTGGGTGCAAGAAGCAAGGATAGAATGGTAGCAAGATGAGAATATATGCAATATCTTTCAACAAATACAAGAGGACCCTAATGCAATAGAAAATTATACATGGAAAAATGATTTGTTATGGTATCAAGATCACTTATACTTAAGTAAAACTTCTCAACTCAAATAGAAGGTCCTTTTGGAATTACACTCTTCTCTTGTAGGAGGGAATTCATGGTTCTTGAAGACATACTATGAGATAAAGAAAGTTTTTTTTGGGAAGGTATTAAAGAAGATGTGTAAAATTTGTAACAGAATGTGTGGTATGCCAACAAAATAAAGGAGAGACTGTCAAGACCCCAGGGCTCCTTCAACCATTAGCCATACCAAGCCAACATTAGGAAGAAGTTTCAATGGATTTTATTAGAGGTTTACCCAAATTTAAAGGAAAGAGTGTCATTATAGTAGTGGTAGATCAAATGACAAAGTATGCCCTTTTTTACTCACTTTCTCATCCTTTTAAAGCAAGTATTGTGGCAAAAGAATTCATGGAAACAATCCAAAAGCTACACGGAATACCAACGATTATATCAAGTGATAGAGATCCAATTTTCACTGGAAATTTTTGAGATGGATTATTTTCTTGTTTGGGTACTCAATTGGCTCACAACTCATCTTGCCATCCTCAATCTGATGAGAAAACTAATATTGTGAATAAATATTAAGAATGATATCTACGTTGCTTTGCATCTGATAAAGAGATACAATGGGTCAAATGGTTGCGCTTGGTAAAATGGTGCAATAACACATACTTCCACACTTCATCAAAAATGTCACCATTTATGGCATTTTATGATTATCATGCTCCATCCATCACATCAATATTGAAAGGGGTTATAGAGTTTCAAGCAGTAGAGGACCACATACAACACCAATAAGAGGTTCTCAAAATATTGAAGGACAACTTAGTTATGGCACATAATAGGATGAAACAACAAGCAGATCAACATTGCAGTGAAATGGAATTTGAAGTGGGGGATTGGATATTTCTAAGACTACAACCATATAAACAAATGTTTATTAAGCAACAAAATAAGGACAATAAATTAGCTCTAAGTTATTATGGCCCCTATAAGGTGTTGCAGAGGACTGGAAGTATGGCTTACAAATTGGTGTTGCCTCCAGCTTCACATGTATAACCAATATTCCATGTTTCTTGCTTAAAGAAGTTAATCGATGACAATATCCTAGTCCAAATTATTCTTCCATAGATTAACGAAGAAGGGAAATTAATACTAGAACTAGAAACATTTTTGGAAAGAAGGACTAAGAAACTAAGAAATAAAGCAATTATTGAGTATGTCATCTAATGGAAGAACCTAGTAGTGGAAACCAACGGAAGATGCGACATGGGAAGATGATTTTTTCATGTAGAAACACCCATAGATAGTCAAGCATTGAGGACACCACTCTTTTAAGGGGAGGGGCATGATAAGCCCTATATAAGCCCCACGTTAAAAACCCCTTATTAAGCCCTAGATATTGAGTAATTACATTTCTATTGTTATATTGTTATGGTCCCATTTTATTAATAATTGTACCCTTTGTCCCCTATATATATATATATATATATATATATATATATATATATATATATATATATATATACACACACACACTAAGGAGACATAATCTTATAATCATCCAATATAGTTTGTACATTGTATTCATTGTAAAAGGAGGTTTCCCCCTTGAGGAGGACTATAATTATATGTTTGTTGTCACTTTTTAGGTTCAAGTATCATGGCATCATATCACTAAAATCATGGCCCATAGCCCTCTAAAATGTGGCACCAACATTTTTCAATCCAAAAGGTGTGTGAACAAAATAAAATTTTCCCCATGGTGTGAAAAAAGTCTTTTTGTGTCTATCTTCTTCAGCAACAATCACCTAATTGTATCCTAAGAACCCATTTTACATGGACATCAATGTAGAACTAATCACTTGTTGTAATAACATCTCCATGCTAGGAAGTAGGTAACAATCTTTAGCAAATGCTTGATTAAGATCACAACAATCTACACATGAATGTTTGATTGAGAAAATTATACTAACTTCCTTCAACTGTTCAAGTTCCAACCTTACACGAAGTTTCAACTTTGGATTGATTATTCTTAATTTTTTCCTGGAAGGTTTACAACCTTCTTCGAGTGGTATAGTATGTTGAAAAATGGACTCTTCATATTCCTTAATATCATCATAAATACATGCAAAAATGTCCTAAATTTCTTTTAGGAGAAGAGTGTATTGCTTGATTACTTCATAGGTACAACTAGTACCCAAATTTATACACTTTAAAGCTTTTGATGTTACAATATTAATTTTTGGGTCTCTTGAACTTTCCTAATGGAAGGTTGATCAACTAGGTTCTTTTCCTTCATTTGACCGTCCCTTGTGAAAAGTGATTCAAGGCTGACATATTTCTTTGCATAAGTTACACAAATTTATTTATGTGTTCCTTTTTTATGTGTTTCTCCATCTCTAAGATGTAATATCATTACTTGGAACACTTGATGATATTGATTGTAAATCTGAGAGGAATTTTACAACATGCTTATTACTTCAAACAACTTCTAATATTCTCCATTGTCTAGAATTGATGGATAAAAAATTGTTTCAACATGAAAGTGCTAGTAACTTGGGAATCATTTGGATTGAAAAAAAGAGTCTACGACCGCTAACGAATCTAGTTTTTTATTTTTCCCTTGAGACACAAAATTCATTTTAAAGGAATTGAATGCTTCAATAATGTCCAATACCTTCTTGCATATGCTTTTAACATTTCCTTCTTGATCTTTTATTTATTTTTATATGGTTTATAATCAACTCAGAATCTCCAGATACCATTAAATCATTAATTTGCATTTGAAGTGCCAATCCTTGGATCAAGGCTTCATATTCAACTTCATTGTTGGTGCATAAAAAATTTAGAAATACTAATCCCCCGTTCAAACCCCCCCCCCCACCCCCCCCCAAATCCCCCCCAACTCTCAGTATAAGCATAGTTTCAACAAGAATCTCTAATCTAAATGCATGTGGATAAACACAAGATTTTGGACTTTTCAAAACAATACCAACTCGAGTGCCAAATTTTGAACAAGCATTATCAAAAAACATTTTTCAAAACCCTTAAAAAGTATCATTTGTCTTTCGTTTAGCAAACTTAATTTGTTCAATGTTGAAAATAACATAGTTTTTTTATCCTAACAACAATATAATTATGCATTATTTATACTTCACTTTTCTAAAATAAAATATGATTTCTTTGTTCTCGTGGCACTTAACTAGGTTTCCCTCTTCTCAATGCAACTCCCATCATTCATAAGGTATCCTCCAATAATAGAATACCAATCACGACCAAGTATCACACCAATGTAGTTGGAAGATCCACCACTATGATTGTAAAGATTATTATGATATGAGGTGTTGAACTTATCCAAGTACACAAATATTTAATTTCCTGACAAGCAAGAGCTTTTATGGAATCAATTGCATCTACACTTTCTCTAGTTTCATAGTATTTTGTACATTCCAATCCTAAATCTTCCATAACAGATAGTGACATAATAGTGTTGGTAGTTCCACTATCAATGAAACAAATATGTAATACAAAATCATACTTTTCAAGAGATATATAAAAATGTAGAACTTTTCCTCGTAGCCTTGTTAGTATATAATTATGTTGTTGTTGTTGGGTGTTCACAACAATTTCTTCTTTCTTGGAACTTGATGAACTTGTATATTCCAAATTTTGAGCACATTATCTCTTTGTTGAGGTATCTCGAATCCCTTAAGTAATGGTAGAGTAATATGAAGTTTAGTTAGTTCATCAACTATATTATGAATCATTCACACTAATTGTTGAGATTGGTTTGCAATTGGATGATGAATTCCTTGTTCTTTCGTTGGTTTTGGAATATTATTTTTTGTTTTTTCTTTGTCCAGTTGGTTTTTGAATTTAAATTCATTTTCTTTACTCCTTGTTTGGACAACATTTTCTTTCTCTTGATCAATATAATCCTCTTGTTCAACAAGACCCTCTTGAACAAGGGGCACTAAAATGTTTGATTTCTATCATTAGTTGGTGCTTTGATAAATTCTTCATTTTTGTCAAGTAAATTTTCTTCTTCAATAATTTATTATAACACGGAAACATTTGGATTTGTAACTCGGGGTGCTATGAGCCTATGTTCATAATTTCTTTGAATCCTAAGCTTTATGTATGAAGTTTTGCGGTGTGGGTCTTGCATCATGACAGTGTTGTTGTGGAACAACATTATAATTTATTTTCAAACAGAGTATTTCATTTTACATTTGTCTGATGATTTGATTTAATTGTGCTATCTATGTATCCTGACGAGTCATTTGAATGTACTAAGAAACAAGAATATTTATCACATTTCAAGTTTGTCCTTGAAAGGTTCCCTTTCCAACACCTCATTCTTTGGCAACCCTGGATGAAGAAGGAGCCTAGGCTGATATAGACAATCTTGACACTTGTATATGAATTCGTCTGAGAATAACTTTTGGGTCAACATTACTCTTGAACATGTATCCTTTCATTTCAATTTCTTTCATCATAGCCTCATTCAAAGTTACAATTTGTGTTGACTTTATTGTATATTTTACATTTTATGGCATTGCATGTTTGTAACTCCCAAAGATGATTGAATCATTTGCGTGTACTCACCAAGAATTTACTTGAAGTTCTAAATAAATGTGGATTGAAATCTCTAATTATTTCATTTTTCTCAAGACATATTTGAGTGAAATATGTAGGAAGGGTATGATATGCAATTCGTTGAGCATATCTAGCCACAAATACATCTTACATGTCATCATAAGAACTAATAGATCCTACTGGGAGTGTACCAATCATATGTTGGACCTATTCGAGTTTGGAGAAAAAGTCTAACCATAACATTATCATGCCTGATTAAATGAATATCATAACTAATAAGAAAATGATTTAGGTTCTTTGGGGATTCATGATACCATCACCATTAAAAATAGGAAGAACATCTTGGGGAACAGTGGGCAACTAGTGTTGCTCCCCTCGCAAATCCAATGGACTAGATCTCAATCTTTTTCTTTTAACTCCTTGTCTATTATATTATCTTATTTTATTATTGGGATTTTCATTTCCTTCTTCCTCTTGGTCTCCCATAGATATTACAACTAAAGCTTCTGATGTATAAATTTGTGGGTTAGTTTCCTTAATAGTTTCAAGAATCTTCTTTCTGGTCCTTGTTAGAGGTCCTTTATATAATTCCAACTTCAAGATTTATTGTTGTCTCCTTCGT
This sequence comes from Pinus taeda, assembly GCA_000404065.3. Taxonomy (NCBI): domain Eukaryota; kingdom Viridiplantae; phylum Streptophyta; class Pinopsida; order Pinales; family Pinaceae; genus Pinus; species Pinus taeda. The sequence continues at coordinate 42,163 of APFE030028256.1, read as the reverse complement.
TTCTCTAATTCAACTAGTTCTTCCTATTGAGCCAAGACTCGCCAAGTGTGTTCGATCTCTCTCAATTTCTTGTATGGACAAAGGCAAGTTATATAATTGATTCAAGAAACTTCTTTGATCTTAAAGTTGAATTGGTATTTGGGGTTGTACTGGATTTTGATAAGTCATTTGAATTTTATAATTTGAGAAACTGGCATTTTATTTTTATTATCCCCAATATAGTCGCCAAAAGTATTGATTGATCTCTAAGATCGTTGAAAGCCTAAGAGATAACATTATAAGAAAAAATCCTCCATTTTAAGAGATGTAGTACTCCTCTTTTATAATATAATACAATATATACAAAAATTGCTTTCAATAAAACCAGGGGTGTTTAAAGAAAATGAATATTCATACCAGTGTTTGTTATACAGGACTTAAAAGTGTAAACATATCACTTCCAACATACCATAAAGAAAAGAAAAGAAAAATATTATTTCAAAGAATGAAAATAAAGGACTATATATAGAGAACATGATTTTTCATAATTAAACCTCATAAAGGATTTAAAGAGACACATGCTTGAAATCTCATGCTTAAAACTCAAAATCCAAATCGCACTAGCTATGTGCCCCAAATAATTCTTTGGGATGTTGATATGTGATTATCATTGATGTCAACCAAAGCAGCACCAAGAGGTGCCTTGCCTTTTGTTGGCCAAAATAGCATGACAATTCATGATTTCTCGAAAGCAAACCATTTTGTTAGATTCTCCTCATTTAGCTAATTTTAGTAGTAGGTAGCACGCCATGTGGTTTTTCAAATTTGTGAACTATGCTTGTTTAATGTTGAAAGACCCATCTGGTGGGCATCAATTCCAAAAGGACGATGATGTGGCAGTTCGTTAAGTGATAAACTCCTCTCCAAAGATTAAAATAATACATCTGGTAGCAAAAAGATTTATTTGATTCTAAGGTCAAGGGCATGTGGAGTTTTTGGCTTGAATCGAAAATCAAAATTAAAAATTAAAAACCCTCCAAGGGGTTTTCCCTATTTAATTTGAATTGAAGTGTCAAAAGTTCTCCCTCCTAAGAGAGGAATTCCGGATGCCTCCATGAAGCCCCTTCGAAAATCTATATAATGGATTGAGATCTCTCCACAAAATGCAATGAACTTAATGAACATCTTTTGAGAATTCTTGCTCTGAAACAAAACCCTGCCCCTGTGGTGAATTGCCAGATCAAAAGAGAGGATTCTGGGAGATTTTGGTTATATTTTGGGATTCGTTTTGACACTCTTGTTGCAGGTAGAAGACATAAGTTTTCATTGACAAGCTCTACTATGCTTTCAACCCTCGGTAGGGCATCAATTACAGGTCTGGTGGTGTTGAATCAGCGAGGGATTATTCACATTTTTTTATGAGATTTTGTTTGAAGATCTGAAGTAGCCTCTTTCTTCTGTAATTTCGACCCTCGCTTAGGGAACCAACTCAAACATATCCGATGCAATTTTTGTGTGGTTGAAGAGGCTCCAAAAGGATCAAAGGCTTTGTGCGAGCTCTTTGATATTCGACATCGAAACTCTGAAGAAACTACACTGCTGCGTTTTGATTAATTGTGGATCCTTGACTATTGTTGAGAACAGAACAAATCAGATTTGTAGCTCTGATCCTTGATGCTTGCGGCTCACCTTAAGGTCTATTCATCAAGCTTGGAAGATGTTGTGGCCGAAGACTATTTGAAGGAACATAACTAACCAATATCTAATTCATCAAATGCTCCAAAGTCTCGGCTCAGTTGAATGAACAAAATGGCTTTGTGAGATTGCGAGAGGGTTTCATTTTGGAAAATTGCAATCTTTTTGTAAATTTGAAAGATCCTTTCAGGACCAGCAAAGGAAGGATCCTCATTGTTTTGGCCCTATCTGACTTCAGACTTGTGGCTAAGTAGATTGGGACCTGAACTAATTATATGCATATTTTTCTAAAGATATACATGTTGCAATGAAGTTGACCTTACCAAGAAAACTATGAGGTGTATCCCTTTCGGTCAGTAAGAAGCTATAAGGCAACAGATATAGGCAACAAAGGTACTCATATGTTTCGTTGAACAGAGGCAAGGGTTCTTCAGAACAAAGATGCCACATACGTTGATTGAGACATAAGCGGGTTATTTTTTGGTACAATAAGAAGGGCCTCCCAGTTACACTTAGAAGTAATCTTCTCACAGTGTTTTGTAACAGTACCCTACAACTGAAATGGTCATTTGTATCTTCAACACAGTGCTTCATCATTCATGTGCAGTGGCATTGAATACTTGTGTTGAATTGAACTATATCAAAGATACAGTTTCGGAATTTAAGGTATACAAGAGTAAGGTAGCTTCATCATCTTGTAGGGGTCATTATATCGTCTTCAGCAGTGCAATCACCAGTAAGGGTATCATTCTACAAGGTACAATTGTTTTCATTTCATTGGTATCATATCTTACAGCAATCGTGGAAGAAAGAATGGTTTGGATCACATCTTGTAAAGGCTTTTTGTCATTTTTCCTATAAGGGTTTTGAAGGGGTTTTTGAGGAATAAAGCCTTACAATAAGAATTCTCATTTCTTTTCAAATCAGCATTTATTGTAAGTGGGTCATTGTCCCTGGTACCAAAGCTCACAAGTTTGCAGAAATATACTTATTGTGAATGGGTCATTGTCCCTGGTATAGGAGCCCATAATAAGTTGAAAAAGATTATTATTATTCTTAGGGTGATTGGGTGGTGCTAATAAGTTGAAGTCACTTTCAAGTTGGAGTCTTAAAACACTTAAGGATGGTAGGGTGGTGCTAAGGCAAATTGGAGCATATTTCTAGTTGGAGCTGGAACATTGAACGTTTTTCTAGAATAGTGGGGAGTTGGAACTTAAACATTTGATGTACACATAAATTATTAGAAAAACGTTTAGTGGTTTTTTGTTCCGGAGGTGGTTTTTCATCTAAAAAATCTTGTCTATTATTTATTGCTCATTTATGTTTTTGAATTGATGTTGAAGATTAATTAATGCTTTTAAAAATTAATAAGTTACTAATTGCTAAGAAATATTGATTCACCTCTCTCTAAGTATTTCTAACAATTGGTATTAGAGTCAATTCCTTCACTAATAGTTTATCAACTTGAAGGAGATCGTGGAGTGGAATAAGCCGGGAATTCTAGTACTCAATGAGAACAACTATGATTTTTGGACTAGAAAGATGAGGGCATATCTTCAAGCACAAGGATTTGATGTAGCCAACACAATTAAAACCCACCAGTGAAACCATGACTGGTATTAATAATTACTTCCTCTTACTTCCCAAGCAACCTCTTCCCCAAGCTCTGAAACATGTCCCAATTCTCAGTGATTTTAATTACAACAAATGGTTACAATGTTTGCAATAGGGGAGCTAGTCAAGGCTTGTCACAACCTCAATAGCTTTGAAGTCTTTACAAACTTACAAGCCCTATTGGTGGGTGTTTATAAGAGAGTCCTCCAATTCTAGAGGCTACTTTAGAAATAGGGAAAGAACCAAAAGTGCTTCCAAAAATACACAACATTAAACAACATAGACACAAACCACTCATCTTGTTTTTTACCTCTCTTCTATTAATGTATTAAGAAATAAAGCACCTAGACAACTCCTCTTACTTGACGATTTAAAAAACAATCAATAACATCAAGAGATAAGAACATAACAAAACAAAGCGCGAGGTACTCAAGTTTACTTCTTGTTTTTTTGTGAAAATTGGCAACTAGGGCCAAATCCACTTTGGACAACTCATTTGATGGAGACGATGATTGCATTGAATTCCTCATTTCGAGGGGATCAAAATTGATCTAACGATCATCAAGTTTGGACAAGCAGAAATGTGTTTTTGAATTTATGCCCACATGTGTAAATTGTTCAAGTTGGCCACATCATCATGTAGGGTTATGCAACCCAAGATATAAATACAAGTGACCTCTCACCTCATTTGGCATCATCATCACTCACATTCTTCTCCCTCTTGCTTTCATTTGCTCATACAGTGATTGGGCAAATCTTCTCACTCACACATGTGGCAAAGAGAACGAATTTCAGGACTGAAATTTTCATAATTTTTTGCAATTTGACCAAAGTTTGACTAGCATTGACTTTGAATTTTCGGGCATCTTTTGACTTCAATTTTCAAAGTGAATATTTGTCTCAACGAACTGCCTTTTTTGGCACAAGACCTGAGGCAAAAGGATCACTTTGACTTGCATTGACCACAGACTTATTTGATCGCAATGTTGACCAAGTTTGACCACAAATTTTACGATTATTTTGGGCTGACCTTGACCACTATTGGGGGCCAAGTTTGATTGCATTTGAGCAAGCTTCAAAGGATAAGTTCTGTTGTTGCATTGACTATCTTTGACTTTTTCGTTAGCGCTGAGTTTCACTGCATATTTGACATGGTTGTTTTGACTTTGATTTGGCAAGTCAACTTTGATTTTTTGTACTTTTCACTGAACATTTGATATAATAATAAGAAGAATTGATCAAAGGGTTTTCCCCACATTGGGGTCTTGTCTTGCCTTGTCTTCTACGTTATTGGAAACTAATTTGGAAATTGTCATTGAGCTACTTAAAGTACATTGAAGTAATTGTGCTAAGCATTAAACATAACATTGTTATTAAATTTTAACATTTTTATTGGAATTTCCAATGTAACTGAATCTAGAAATTTAATGTTTTGCCTAGTATTTATTTTACCATTTCAATTTGTCAAGGAATACAATCGCAAAGCCTATAATAATAGGGACATATAATCAAGAATAAGGAAATTTTAAAAGCTAGAATATGTTTTTGATATCACATTACAATTATACCATTGTCTGGTTCAGCCACAACATTTTCTAATACAAAATATAACTAACCATTAAAAAAACCCACTACTAAAGTAATAAAGTTTCTATTAGTTTTCACTTTTTCAAGATTTTATCATTAAGGTTTCATTTGATTTGCATTTAGATTTGGTGTCAAGAGTGTTAATTGAAGTGTAATACCTATACTATTGAGAATAGTCACCACTAAAATAATCAAGTTTCTATTCATGTTCTTGTATATGTTTGTAATCTATCAAAATTCTTATTTCTTAAATCAAGAAAAAGGAAATTTTAGAAGCTAGAATATATTTTCGATATCATATTACAACCAATCTTAAAAATTGTAATTATATCAATGTCCAATTCAACCACAACAACAAAATATAACTAACCATTAAAAAGACCCACTACTAAAGTAATAAAGTTTATTAGCTTTCACTTTTCTGAGATTTTATCATTAAAGTTTCACTTGATTTGCATTTAAATTTGGTGTCAAAGAGTGTTAATTAAATAATACATATACCATTGAGAATAGTCACCACTAAAATAATCAAGTTTCTATTCATATTCTTGTATATGTATGTAATCTATTAACATTCTTCTTTTTATTACTAATATTTTTATACAATAAAACAACATACACCCATTATAACCTTAGATCTATAAAGGCAGAGGGGTCATTATAACTTAGATCTATAAAGGCAGAGGGGTCACAAGGAAAGAGGAAATTGAGAGACAAATCCATTTTTACTTTAAAAAAACCAGAGCTAAGAGCGATACTTTTGGATATTATAACATTTATCAATACCATCTTAATTTAGAACCATTTTTACTTTATTGCAAAAGGACTTTACCAGCAAGTTTCTGTTTTGTATAAATTTTCAACTCGGATTTGGTGTCAAAGGTATATATATATATTTTGTTTCTAATAACTATGGCTAAAAGAATAAGTATTTATTCATCCTCTTGCCTGCACTTTATTGGAATTGCCATTTCTATGAAAGTTATAAAATTCCATTTGCATGATAGAATTCTTTTATGATCAAACAATTTTATGTCACTTGGAATGATAATCTAAAATTCTGTGATAAACAAATGTAGATCCATCTCAATTCCAGATTTATTAAACATTTGGCAAATCTAAATAGATAAGATGAAAATTACCTCGTGCTTAAAAGACCACGATTTAAGATGAGATAGATCTACAATGATATTTCCATTATATTAATTAATGTTTAATACTTTTTTATATTCACCTTTTTTATCATAAAATAATTATAATTTGTTTATTTTTTAAATATCCATTATATTAATTAATGTTTAATATATTTTTTTATTCACCTTTTTGGATCATAAAATAATTATAATTTGTTTGTTTTTTAAATATTAAGCTGGATCGACATATACCATGATAAACATCAACATTAAGCATCAACGTTACACTTATCCCCATATAGGGTTGTAAAATGAACATGACTTTCCTCTATGCAAGGGATGTCCTCCATATCACTAAAACTATATATTTTCTAAACTATTTTGTGCATATGCTTTGTAATTTGCCAATATTGATATAAGCAAATGCTTTGGAAAAATATGCAACTTATAATTTACAAGTGTTATTGAGCCAAGAGGCTCATTCTACAGCCCATTATGATGCGTAAGGGTGTCTGTCAGTAATCAAAGTTGAAATTTTGCTCATATCTGCCTAAATAAAAAATAAAAAAATAACTATACAAAACATTTAAATAATGTCAGCTCATGAAAAAATTGAATTTCTCTCGGCTCATATTAGATCCGTATTTAAGATGAATCTATGCTGGTATTTTTAAATATTTTGAGGGGTGTTATATTTCTAAATAGTGTTATTTCTCATTTATATTGAGATACAAACTTGAAAAAGAATGATGAGTGTGCTACTCTTCCATGAATCAAACCCATTTACCCCTTAATAAAAGTAATCATTCTAATAACATCCCAATAAGGAGCAGAAGAATAATACTAAATATCTAGAAGAATATATTAAAACTTCACCAAATTTATCAGGAAAGCTCGTTGCCGATTAACCAGATCTAACTGCTAGGAAGTCAGATGCACCACTTTAGAATGTTCCCAAAAAGTTATGGCGCAATTGTGGACTAGCACTTATTTTCAAGAGATTTTGCCAATTGACGTGTGGAGAAGCATGACAACCAACAAGGTAGGAATTTTCTGCATTTTGAATGCAATAAATTTCCAAAAGACGGCATTGAAAATGTTTCCTCCCATGTCTGATTCATTTGAAAAGTTTGGCTACAACTATTAGCTTTTACCAAGATTTGTTCCTTCAATGGTACAAAGAAGTTTTAAATAAGAAAATATAGTCCTCAGGATCAAAAGCCATATAGGAATTACTCCACCTCAGCCAAAAAGTCGTTAATTTCTGCAGGGGTCAACACTCTGTACCAAATTCATAAACAAATTTAGTAAGATGCATCCTTTACATTTTGGTTAAATATAAAAATATAAACAAGCTCCAGTTTTTATGCTTAAACTTGCTCCATCCTAACTGAGCAAAAAACATACCTGAATTTTCGATCAGTGCCCACCACACCTATTTCAATATTTTTCCCTGATATCTGCCCTTCAAACCTACACAAACAAGAGAAGGAGAAAGTTTTTGAACCAACTCTCTGCTTATTTTCTTGAAGATCTTCACACAAACTCGAACTTTATGGGATTTCTAGACATCAATGGAAAATTAGCATTTTCATTATTATACCCTTCTTTCAGTGTCAATATGGCAGTATGCACTGCATCATCAAGCTCCATGTCCTCTGTATATCTGCATACATTTATGGAAAGGTTCAAGTAATGGCAATAAACCTTTACAAAATATAATATATATAAACTAAACATAAATCTGCATTCCCTTTTTATTGAATTAACGCTGCATCGACCTTGGCCAACACTAAGTACTCGACCAAACTAATGTATTTCACTCAATGCACTGCAAATAAATGATCGTGCCCAAAACTAAGAATGGCGTCATCATATTATAGTAGAACCACTTATCATCCCTCAATGTAAGAAACAAAGAACAGTTATTGCTACCCATACACATGTGTCTTAGATCAAGGTTTACCTGTGCTTGAGTAGAAATCCTAGGCCATGACCGAATATATTGTGGTAACTGGCAACCCAGGACATTAATCAAACTATCTTTTAAGACATTACACGGTGACATCACAACCTAATTCCAGTAATGACTCTCTCATGTAAGACTATCCTTATAAAGATAACCATATTTCATATATATGGATCCATTGCACGGAACTCCTAAACTGCCTACGTACCACAGTACCACTACAAGTACTGGAAACTTGTTGAAACTCAGAAACACCTCGGAACTTTCTTGGAAATGTCCAAGTGCCCCTGAGGTGCATGGGACTCATAGGAAGTCTAAAAAACATTAATCTAAGGAAAATAAGGGCAAATTAATGTTTAATTAGTTTCTAAACCTATCCACAAATTATCATTCTTATTTTCTTGCAAAATAACATGTTATGTATATATATATATATATATATTGTTCTCCCACACAATTTTGTTGGGGAGGGGGGGGTGGTGGTTGTGCTTCTAGGTGTTCCCGTTTCTGAAACTAGTTACATTTCATGCAACTTAGTGATATATTTAATGAAGAAAAATGATGTACCAACTATTGTTTATGGGCTCCAAATGTTATGGGTCGTCCCTTGTCACAACTCCATACACATCTAGGAAACGGGAAAGCTAGTATGCAATTGCAACATACTCCAAAGTCAGGGAACTTGGTGATCATCCAGCATACTAGGAACCTTGAGAGGTTGAAACATCTCCAACACCAAACTTCCCATGTAGCCAAGGACAAACATGATGCTGATTATTATTATCTATCAACATTTCATGGGCGCTGCTCCCATGAGGTGTGGAAACTGTACCCATCATTTCCCTGCTCCCAGAAGCTTCAGAGCAGGTACAAAATGCTCTTGAAATAGCAGGAACAGTGTTGGGAGCATGGGAGCTTTTCAACAGAGATTGAGTTGTTCTAGATGTGTGTTTCAGGTTTTAGGGAGCACCTACTCACACCAGGTTTTAATACACCTTTTAATTTTTTTAGGTTTCCAAATATCCTCAAATGCAGATTGCAATAGAGAACATGGTATTTTTCCCTTTTTCGTCGTGTCCATAATACATATATGACATGGCACAATCTATATATTCTCCATTTGTTGTACGTCACATTGTTCCGCTGATTTTGAGAATTTGGAATTTTATGAAATTAAAACACTATGTTCTTGGTTTGCTATTCTATGTTTCCACATCCCTAGAATGGTCATCACTTGGATAGAGAAAAGAAAGTGAAGGTGACCCCCAAGGTGAACATGCATAGATATGATTCCATAGAGCAAAGATTATAGATATATGTTGACACCCCTTAGGTAATCATCCACTGAAAGATGGGATACCCAGTGCACTCAGTGAAGATACTGTGATATCCCAACGTGGCCCAACAGATAATTCACTTAGGGTGTCATATTTGAATGCAGCCAGTGAGATAATCCATCAAGAATTTCCACCTCAGAGTGTGAGGGAAGCCGTTTGACCTCCTGGAGTTGGTTTCCTTTAATTTATTAAGAGGATACTCATCCTTTAATTAAAATCAGTCAAAGGCAGAGCCAGTGAAACTTGTGATCATCAATTTTAAGGCTAGATCTATGGCCTATGACTAGCTCCATTGTTCATAATCAATGAGAAAGAAACAAGTAAAAATTTGACAGTGATATAACTGTGTAAAAAAAAAATTACTGCTCGAGCACCTCGGTAAGCTGACATAGTGCCCCTCAAACAATAATTTTGCTGATGCAGTGATGATGTCATAGTAGACAGGTCACTATAGTAAGGAGGGCGACCAAGTTAAAGAAAAATTATGCCTGAAATCTGCTGCATTTGTTGGAGACAAGTGTGCAATAGATGTGTAGTATCCCTTCTGAAATTCTCTGATAATATGGCAGCAGTTGATGAGCATAAAAGCGAGTCTGTAGTATGTACACCCCATATAGGAAAGGTCAGCTCAGTAATATATACTACAGCCTGCCTTTATTGTTGGCAGGCCAACCTAGGCAGAGTTAAACCGTCATACTTCAATGTTAATTTCTCTTCATTAATATTTTATTATTTTCTCATTTTCTCAAAACATATTTAATCTTGGGCTGTTATTAGTGAACCAGCCTAGATCCATCTTAAATACAGATCTATCAAGCGCAGAGAGGGTTCAAATCTTTCAAGTTGCCAACCTCTTTTTTGTGCGCAAAACTTGAGGAAAGGTTTTTTGGCACTTTGAGAAATTTAATCCCTCTCGGCACTTGATAGATTCGAAGTTAAGATGGATCTAGGCTGGTTTTATTAATTTTAAACTATTCCTTCATAACTTAATATAAATTTGTTCTCAAATGTTAAATATTGGAGAGTTTGAAACATAAACATGATAACAAAATATATTACATAACAAAGCCAGCAAAGAGCTCTCCACACTCACCATCATCCAAATATTACATCAAAAATGTAGAGTATGATGAAGTAGCTATTTTCTTTAAACTACTCTATTTACCCTTATCACATATAAACCCTCAGTACAATTACAACACTGAATACCCTAATCACATAGCTCACCAGTGATTAGACCTCTGGCCATAACTCTCAGGACCTGCAATAACATGAATGATGAATCTCTGCCACATCCTTCAGATAAACTCTGAAATGATGAGAAGGGAAAAACTTGAGGCTTTGACAGATATCATAGGGAGATATGAATGTGACCATCTGGGGATCTGTAGTTCTCTCATTATTCAAGATAAATATCTTCACCATCTACTTCAATTTTTTGTGAGAAACCGGAAAGAAATCCAAAGTGAATTGATCGAGCGAAAGCGAACCCAACAAACTGAGCGGAGAAGTACAGACAAGAGATTTGTGTGATTTGTTTGTATATTTATACATAGTGTTTTCTTACAACTGGCATTACATTGCATTCTTTTATTGTTTTTATTTACATGTAAATGTTTACAAACAAACATTTACACCACTACAACATTGCCCCTATACTGGGCTGTTGAGCACTTCTCGGTGCAGAAAATCTTGTATTTGGGTTTTCAATTAATATCAACAAAAGATACAAACTCTTTATGCAGCACTGTGGTCCAACAATAAGAGCACTTGGACTAAGCTCACTAAATTGAGAAGTTTTCTCGTGCCATTGTAAAGATTGTCATAAAGGAAAAGATATTTACTGAAAAATTTATCAGTTCGTCTAAGGTGGATCAAAGACATCACACAACATCAAAATTATCTTGGACAACTAATGCCAACAAAAAGCACTAAAGCCGAGATCTTTCATTGGAGATCTACCATGCAGTCCACTGACGGCAATGAAACCACTAGTCTGGCATGAATGTGGTCAAGGATAACAAAATTAACAATGTATATCCTCATAATTATGTCAATTCTATCTAGAAATCATCCATATTGATTTAAATGAAAAATTGCATTGCAAAAGTGCTAACCATGAAATGATATACAAAAATTGATGTAGAGATATCAAAAGCAGAAGTTGGTTATGCAACGTTACCTCTTTTCAAGAAAACTTTTTGCATTGGTTACGTTTTTGCCCATTGCTGAAGCCTTCCATGAAAAATAAGAACCTGAAGGATCCACCTATTTTATGTGCAACCAAAACAATGTCTCAGACTGCACGTTCCCAGATAATAATTCTCAAGGAACCAACATATTGTGACATTTTTGCTTTTACCATAAATAATAATGCTGTTTTATAACTGAACAAAATAAGAAAGTTTGTGAATGGAGATAAGATATAAAACAAGAAGCTAAATTGTTGGTCATCATTATAATATATGGCAAATAAAGACAAAGCTATGTAGATTCCTTAAAACAAAAACATTGCACTAACAGTGGCTAATCACGGAGACAATCATCCAAGGGTTTACAAGTAGGCCTTCGATGAGAATCAAGATCATTTCACTGTGATCCGGGAGGGCACTAGGCCCCACAAGGCTTGTGAGGGCTCCACGAGACTTCCTGCAGGAGGGATTCCCTATCAACAGTGGAGGGATTTTCCATGAAGGGATTTGCAGGTTCTGAGCAGTTCCTTCTAGGCAGCTATGTGAAAGATTTATATGTGTTGCTGGTGGGTGCAAGCCCCCATGCAAACCCATAAACATGAGGCACTTACAAAAATTCTGAAGAGGAAGGGGAAGGAGAAGCTGACTTCCTCAAGAGAGCAAAGGAAACCAGTGTTGATAATATCGGTGATATTCGAAAATATCGCAATATTTTCCGTTTTGAAAATATCGCGATATTTTTAAAATATCGGCAAAATATCGCGATATTTTGAAAATATTGGCAAAATATCGCCATATTTTGAAAATATCGGCTATGTTTAATAATCTGAGAAAATTGATTTTTTAGGCTTGCCGATATTTGCCGATATTTAAAATTTTCGCCGATATTGCCGATAAGATGTTTTAAGGACCCTCACCGATATTTTGCCGATACTGATATTATCAACACTGAAGGAAACCATGCTTACCCTATGGTTAAGAACCTTTGATAATCACCTGTCTAAAGTTATCCCAATTTAAGTTGATCTGACTTGGGCCTCTCTCTTTAGGATCGTTGGGAACTACCTAGGGTTCCCTCTTGAGGATTAGAGCCCAATCTTTATTTCTAGGCACCATGGCCTCGAAGTGTAGCATAGAACCACCTAACCCTACTTCTCTTCCTATATATAGACTAAGGGGACCCATTCATAATCATCTTCTGTGGAGTAACTGATCATACTGTATTAAAATTTGGGAGATTTCCCGCTCGAAGTGGCATCTTAATATCCATCACCATTTAAAATAATATTGGCATTGCATTTTGGTATTCATTGTTAATTATGCTTGTTTGGCTGATCTGGATCTTAGCAAGTGGTATCAGGACAGGCTATTCTTCTGTCAACACCCTTTAGGACTACCCTTTAGTGTTAGAACCATACCTCTTTCTAGTCACATGAAATGAGTGCTGATTGAGGATTTGGAAAGATATCTGTGGCTTTCTCTAGTAAAAAATTCAAAAGATTTGGCATTCAAATCTAGGAGGTGCAGTCTGTACAAGTCAGATTTTATATCCAGTACTAAAATCCTGCTATAACTAGTAAGGCTTAGTAAAGCAAGCATATTTGAGATGTTGATTGATTGGAGTGAAGAAAAAAGGTTTTGCTTGCCTAGGTGTCAAGGCAAGCAGAGGGACCCACAAGACAGCCACTTAGCAGAATATTAATTTATTTAACTTTTTCCTAAAGTTGGACTTAGGAAAAGTTTTAAAATCCTATATTAACTTATGATTTAATCTCAGCCATTCATCTAGATCTAATCTCAACCGTTGAGAGTGATTATGGGGCTTAGGTCGAAATTACAAGAGGAGATAGAGCGAGGAAGTGGCCAATTCAAAGAGCACAAGCAGTGTGTGTCAGCACAGTGAAGGAAGAGACTAGGGTTTCAGCAGATCAGAGTTTCAACGACCAAGAGGGAGAGATCGAGTGAGGGTCAAGTTTCTCTAACTCAAACAACATTAGCACACTCCTTCAGCTTGCACGTGTGCACAGACACAGAGTTGCGCGTTCGTACAGCTCACACTGGGTGCAGATAAGTCGAACAACGTGGTCGTACGGCAGAGCTAGTGCATAGAAGGGAGATCGATTTGTCTTGGAAGTTGATCAGTTGTTTTCCTGTGGTGCAAGGGAAGTTTTTCCTTTTGAAGATTACCTTTTGTTTAAGATAATAAAAGACACACAAAGTTTGCAGGTTTTCCCCAAAGATGGAGTTTCTTAGGTATATCTTATGTTTTATTCGTTGAATGTGGTTGTCTTCTGATTTATTTATTTCCTTTGTGCATGCAAAATTAGAAAACTCAATGTATTTGTAATTAAAGTTTCCATAATAGTTGTTGTTTGCATTTATGGTTTTACACTTAGAAAAATGTGAATTAGTTAAAACCAATTTTTATCTTCAGGAGCAGGGTCTGTGATTCTGAGGGAGCAAGTTCACCAAGTCGATTAGGCCGCTAGGGTAGTATCATGTATCAGGGTCTCAAATTTGAGGATAGATTGTGTTGATTTTTCATAGTATCTTCTAACTGATAATTACTTCTTATGATTTCTTATGTTAATCTTTTCTTACATTCAAATTCATCATAAAGCAATTACACAAGATCTCGACAGTAGAAACAAAATGCCATTAGGATCAGAAAGAGACAGTCAAAGAACAGACATGAATTTACCCTGGGAAAACCCACATGGGGGGAAAGCCCAGCAACCTTTTCCTTAGAGAAATTATTCAATTCAACAGAGATACATCTAATTTTTCAAGTCAACATAAAAGTCAAATTGACAAGTGACAAAGCTCTGGTCACACTTGGTCAAATTGCCCTTTAAACAAGTCAAATTGTTGCTCAATGTACTTGGCCTGGTCTAATCTGATAGGGCCGAATTTCAGCCCCTACTGTGCCCAAGAATCTCGGTCCTGTGACCCTGTATACCCAGAAATTTGAAACTCTACCTCAGATCACTGTCTCAGATTCATCTTTTACTCTGCCTCAAATCCGCCCTTTTCTCACTCCCTCAGATGATCTGAATTCATGCCTTGTGGAGGACGACGAATGGCCTATATCAAGAGCCTGAATGGGTGTGTCCCTTCACTGGGACCAACTTCATCTTTTGGAGGGTTGACTTGTCATTTGAGGCCAAAAAATCAACTTTTAGAAATTCAAAATTTTTCTTTTGAAATTGACATAAAGAACATGTCTTACATTTTTTATTACATATATTTATCAAGGGCTAAAATATGACTTATGAAGACCGACCATAGCTACAAAATTCAACAGATTGAATAGTGCGTCCAACTTTTGTTCATGGTGTGAGAGGATTGTAGTGGTGATGAAGGACAAATTGAGAACTATTAAAATGTCCAAGTCTAATTTCATTGTGTCTTACCTCACCAAGTTTACCCAAGTGAGGGAAGAGTTGACTGGTGTGGAAAAGACAGTTCCAGATAGGGATCTAGTGTATTTTTCCCTGTTGGGTTTCACCAAATCATGGCAAACTTTCACAGATGGGATATGTGCCAAAGAAAACCTTCTAAACTGGGAGAGATTAAGGGGTGATTGTGTCCAAGAAGAGATTCACAGACAAGCTCAATCTGGGTCTCGTGTTAAGACCGAAGAAGATGAAGAGAGTTTTTCCCTTCCAGCAAAGGGGGAAGATGCAAGGGCAAAAAGAAAAATCGTGGTGGACAGTCAAGCTCCAAGGGTGAGAAGAAGGAAAAGGATCTCAGCAAGATCAAGCGCTTTTCGTGCAACTAGTTTAGGCATTATGCTACTAAATGCCCTAACAAGAAGAAAAGGTCCAAGAAGGACCAAGTAGTAGCCTCTGCAAAGCTAGATGAGTTCTCTTCTCATTTTGAGGAGTTTTCACTCATTGCTTGCATGGCAAGCTCAATGGCTACTAGTTTATGGTATGTAGACAACGATGTGTCCTATCATATGACAGGAAATAAGAAGTATTTCAGCAAACTATCAAAAAGGGACATGTAGTTCGACATTGAGATGGGGGATGATAGGAAGTATCGAGTCGAGGGTACTGATACAATTAGATTTGAAAGGGAGTCTAGAATCAATCTGTATCTCAGAGATGTCCTTTACGTACCTGGGCTCAAGAAGAACCATGTTTCAATTTCAACATTGGAGGATATGGGGTACGAGGTGACCTTCAAATAGGGTAGGGTTTTTATAAAACCCTCAGACTCCAAGGTGGCTAAGCAAATTGAGGTTAGGCATTAGAGCCTATACAAATTATAGTTTGAGACAGCCGCAACATTAATCAGCAAAGGTTGTTGTGGCTCAAGCAAGGAGCTTGGTGAGTTGTGGCATAGGCGCATGGGGCTAAATATTCTCAAGGAGATAGTGACAGGGTTGCCACAGTGTAGCGTGGACAAGCATGATGTGTGCAAGCGCTACCACAGTGCAGCATGGACAAGCATGAGGTGTGCAAGGGCTGCCACAATGCATCGTGGACAAGCATGAGGTGTGCAAGGGTTGCGCACTTGGCAAATATGCCAAAAACACTTTCCCTAGTAGAGATAATAGGGCCAAGGGTATCTTGGACCTTGTTCATTCAGATGTTTGTGGTCCTTCTCTTTAATATCCCTTAGTGGGTACAAGTATTATGTCACCTTCATTGATAATCATTCGAGGAAGACCTAGATATTTTTCATGAAAAATAAAGATGAAGTCTTCTCAAAGTTGATGGAGTACACGAGCTTGTTTGAGTACCAGATTGGTAAGAAAATCAAGACATTGAGGTCTAATAATGGTGGGGAATAAACCTCAAATGCACTCAAGGCGTTGTGTGCCAAGGACGACATCAACAAAACAGGGTCACAAAGTGCAAGAACAAGGCCATAGTTGGAGCAGCCAAAGCCATGTTGCATGACCAAGGACTACCTAAGTTTCTTTGGGCTGAGGCATGCAATACAATAGTTTTCCTGTAGAACTGGGGCCCACATAGAGTGTTTGGGCGAGTTACACCAGAGGAGGCTTTTACTAGGAAGAAACCAGATGTATCACATTTCTGAATATTTGGTAGCCTAGTGTACTGCCATATAACAGAGGAGCAAAGGAAGAAGTTGGAGCCCACAATAGAGAAGGGCATCTTTGTGGGCTACAATAAGACATCCAAGGCGTACAAGGTGTATATACTAGCACTCAGGAAAACAATCATCAGGAGAGATGTGAAGTTTGAGGAGGAAAGGGATTTTAAAAAGTCCTTAGAGCACGAGCTTCCTATTGTGCAAGAATAGGAGTAGCAGGCTCCCAAGCAGGAAGCTCAGCCATTACCTCAGACTACAGTTGTACATGTTGATGGGCAAGTCGAATAGCATGAGGACGAAGGGGACACGCAGTCAGGAGAGTGAGTGGAACCCACTCAAGCAATGACTCCCAACACAAGATGAGGAGAGCGAGATGGGCAAAGCAGTTGATCCAAGAGATGCAGGAGCAAGTTGGTGCTCCTAGTACATTGGTTCGATACAACAGACAACCATAGAAGTACACATGATATATGGCACTTATGACGAAGTTGTTGGATGTTGAGCCTTCCAGTTATGAGGTGGTAGCCACTCAACAGGTGTGGAGAAATGCAATGGTGAAGGAGTATGTCTCCATCATGAAGAATGGTGTATGAGAGGTTCTGCTGAGGCTAGAGAGAAAATTTGTGGTGGGTTCTCACTGGGTCTACAAGATCAAGCATGGGGTTGATGGGAGCATTGAGAAATATAAGGCCAGATTTGTGGCAAAAAGGGTTCTCGTAGGTAGAAAGGATGACGAGACCTTTGCTCTAGTGGCTAGATATTTGTTTGTCGGGACTATCATAGTGATTGCAACTCAGATGGGATGGAAGATCCACCAGATGAGTGTTAAAACAAAATTCCTCAAGAGGAGATTTATATTGGACAACGTAAAGGGTTTGAGACATGCAATAGAGAGTCATACTTTTGCAAACTCAAGAGAGCCTTGTATAGGCTCAAACAAGATCCACGGGCATGGAATGCTCGAATAGACAGTTAACTTCAAGAATTGGGCTTCACCCAGAGTGAAGCCGACCCCAACCTCTACTACATTGTTGTTGGAGGTGAGCCATGTTGAGAAATCACTAGGGCGACCAATTAGGGTTGATTTCTCTTACTTGATAATTGCTTGTGAATATATGTTAGCTTCTTTATTCTTTTATTATGTTCTCTTCATCAAACAATTATCAAAACATAAACATGAAGATCGCAAGAAGACAATGAACACAAGATATAGGCTCCAAGCGATGGCAAAACCCCACGAGGGGGAAAACCTAGTCAAATCTTCTCTTCTTAAACAATCAAATCAAAGTGAGAAATCCAAGACCCGAAATTCAAGACCAAGACCTCCCACAAGACCCAAGTCAACCCTCCTTCGATCCTTCTTCAACTAGGTCAGCAATAGTCAAACCTCTTCAAACCTTGGTCAAATTCTGACTTTTCAGACCTGTAGTAACTTCTTAAATATTTCAGCGTGTGTACCAGACATATACCTTCGCATGTGTGACAAAAACTAGGGCAAAAACTTCACACGTGAGAGAATTTGGTCTTCTTCGACATTTGCTCTCTCTCCTTTGACTTTAGCTCTTCTTCTCTTGTCTTTCATTGACTTTCTCTCTCTTCTTAGCACATAAATCAAAATTGTTGATAATGATCCAAATGAAGATGCGTTGTTGAAAATTTGGCACCTCAAGAATGGATTTCTAAAAATAGAAAGTCTCAAATATGACTTTCCAAAAATAGTTAATCACCTTGCATCAATTGGTAATCAAGTATTGTTGATGGAAAATCTCTTATGATCATCAATCAATCCTAATAGTTCAATTTTCACTTAATCATCAATATTATTATTATTATTATTATTAAAAAGAAATTCAAGTCACTCAATCATGGCTCTCAATAATGTTCTCTTACACTCTCATTATTGGCATGGCATATTCCTCTTACACTCTCATTAATGCTCTTTCACTCTCTTACACTCAATAAAAGCTCGTCATAAAAGATTCCTCTTTCACTCTTTTATGCTCTCATTAAAGCATATCATGAAAGATTCTTCTTACGCACTCTTTAATGCATATGTTACACTCTCCTTCTTAATGGCATAAGTTACAAAGGCATGTGTTCCTTCTTAATGGCATGAGTTACATTTCCTAAATGGGTATATGTTACTCCTCCTTTATGTCATGGATTCATTGCTCCTCCTATATATATGTGCCTCATTCTTTCTCCCCTCACTACTTGTGCATTGTGAAAGAAGAATTCGAACTTGAGAGAGAGTTGAAGAAGATTGTGCGAGAGAGACTTGGAGAGTAAGAGCAGAACTTGGTGAGCCAAGGTTGATTCAATGCTTCAGTGTTTCAGTGTTGATCCAGTTCATAAAGCAAAGGTTGATTCAGTATGTGCATCTGTTGCTACTACTAGTGATCTTCATGCTAGAGCTTGTTCAGATTTGGTTGAACTTACTCATTCTCTTGATCTCTCATTGTACTTTGTATCATTGTTGAACAATTGATTACTAATAGAAGAAGAATCTAGTTGGATTTTACCCTTGTGGGTTTTGCCATGGTCATTGGACCTAAATTCTCTGTGTCTCATTTTGTTCTTGGTTGTCTTCTATTGTGCATTTGATTTATGTTCTATCTACAATTGTTTATCTAATATTGTTGCATAAAGAAGTTATGTAATAAGTGATTGTTACAACATAGAACATCATAATTTAAACATGGTATCAGAGCTTTGGTGAAGACAAGTCCAAGAAGATAAGAGCTATCACTCCTTCCTTACTGCTGAAATCTTACCACTGAATTTTACTGCTGAAATTTTGTTGCTGAAATCTTACTACTAATGTTCTTCCAAGATCTCAAGGAACCCAAGATATGATAGTAATTTTGCTGATAGTAATTAAAGTGTTGCATGTGTTTAATAGTTGTGGTTTTGGTACTTGTTTATGCATACAAAAGTAAAGAATAGTTTTACTTTTGTTTATGAATGTGCAAGAAAGTGTTGTCTTGAAAAGAAGTATAATGCATAGAAGGTTATGAAAGAATAATTAATAGAAATTGAATGTTTAAGATGGGGGGATTTTGACTCTCTCACATTATATGAGAAACGTGATAATCTTATGGGTTTTGGTAATTTTGATATTAGAGTTTACTAACAATAGTGGTTGTAGGTAAGAATCGTGACTTTTGCAAAAGATGGAATGATAGTTTCAAAACTAACCTCTTTAATAGCAATCAAAGATGGATTGTAAATCTGTAACTAATATCATTGCAAGCAATGAAGTCAATATATATAATTATTATTACATGCCTTCACTTTAGGATCAAGATTTGAAGATCTTTACAAAATCAATGGAATACCTATTCATGATAAGTAATCATCAATATAAACTGTGGCACCAAAAGTAGATTCATCTTCACTATAAAGCATTACCTCATGTGAGAAAAATGGTTTCCGAAATGCCTAAGATTAGAGTGGATCATGATGGAGTTTGCCAAGTAGTGTTCAAAAAGATGCATTTCTTCTGCTAATGACATATGACTGATGGACAGTGGTAACTTATGGAGATTGGATCAAGAGAGAGCTAACAACTTGCTTCAATCCCCATTAAAAAATAAGTATTTTCAAGCCTTATGTTGTTTCTTTGTGTCAATGCTCTTGTTTAGATTTATCTTTATAGATCATTGGTTATTCTTCCTGCAAGAGTATTTGAATGATTCTTTCACTAACTTCTAAATGAGAATGCGATCAAGAAAAGCAGATCTTGAATATCATCAGGGTGCAAAATAGTGTAGGAAAAGTAAACCCCAAGAGGAAGTTGGTGTAGGGATAATGAAGGAGCCACTCTCAAATCTAGAAAAGAAAGGAAGTCTTGCCTCATCACCAGGTATAATTTCATTATGTTTATTTACTTTGCTACTATTGCTCTTGCTCTTGTTTTGGGATCAACAGGTGCATTTGATGAACGTGAGAACCAAGTCCTTTGTATTGAGATTGAGGAAGACGTCAAGCCATCTCATCACTTGAGTGGACATGAAGTGGACAAGATCTCAAGACTTCTGCAAGGAAGCTAGAATTAGGAAAGAGAACACACTACCGTATAACCCAGAACAAAATGGTGTGGCTGAGAGAGAATAAAACTATCATGGACGCAATGAAAGCTATGTTGCATGACTGGAAACTACCAAGTTCCTATGGGGAGACCCTGATAACACAATTGTCTATCTTCAAAATAGATCTCCTCATCGTGCCCTAAACAAGACTTTGGAAGAAGTCTTCTATGGTGAAAAACCCGAGGTTGGGCACTTGAGGATCTTTGATTGCTTTGTCTACTTCCACGTGCCAAAAGAAAAGAGGAACAAGCTGGAAGCTTCAGGTAAGAAATGTACGTTTGTTGGTTATTGTGAATATTTTAAAGCTTACAGAATATATGTACCTGGACAAAAAAGTATAGAGTTTAGCAGTGATGTAACATTTGATGAAGATGCAGCTCTTGGAAAGGCAAGAGACACTCCTCTTCCTCCTGCTAATGTTGATAGTCAAGATGATGCATTTGAGATAAAAGAAAATCCTGAGCCTAAAATTGATCATGTTGATGAACCCATGGAGCCCATGGATCCTCTTCCATGTGATCCTCCTACTAAAAGGAGACCTTTATGGCCTTGTGACACCTTTCAAGATGTTGATAAACATGTTACTCCCAAAGGAACCTTTAGAGAAAGCAAGAAACCATGTCGATTCCAAGGATATGTTGTAGCCATGAGCAACATTATTTAAGTTGAATCATGTACTTTTGAAGAAGTTGTGAAGGCTCAAGTGTGAAAAGATGCAATAGCTGAAGAATATGAGTCTATCATTCATAATGATGTATGGGAAGTGGTTCCAAGGCCCCAAGGTAAGTTTGTTGTGTCTTCTAAATGGTTGTATAAACTTAAACATGGTGTTGATGGGAGTATTGAAAAATATAAAGCTAGATTTGTGGCCAGAGGATTCTCTCAGATAGAGGGAATGGACTATGATGAAATCTTTGCACCTTTTGCACATTATACAACCATCCGACCTATTGTGGCTCTAGTTGCCAGCCAAGGATGCTCCCATTACCGAATGGATGTGAAGAATGCTTTTTTGCATGGCTTCCTCAAGGAAGAAGTATACGTGGAGCAACCACAAGGCTTTGAAGTACATGACCAAAAAACTCGTGTGTAGACTGAAGAAAGCCCTCTATGGTTTGAAAAAGCTCCAAAAGCTTGGTATGCCCGCATTGATAGCTTCTTTATGAAGCTTGGTTTTACTAGAAGCAATGTTGATCCAAACGGTCCAAGGTATGCCTTTGATTTTGGTATTATATATTGATGATTTATTCTTGATAGATGGAGAACCTCTTACCCTCCAATGTAAGAGCGAGTTAGATTCTGAATTTGAAATGAAAGATCTTCATTTGATGCACTACCTTCTAGGTCTTGAAGGATGGCAAAAAACTGGCCCTGATTTGGCAAATCCTTCTGAGTATCGACAACTAATTGGGGCACTGATGTTCTTAGTGAACACTAGACCAGACATATGTTTTGCAATCAATACGCTGAGCCAATATATGATTAAACCATCTCATGCACACTGGATTGTTGCCAGGCATGTGCTGAGAGACCTGCATGGGACCATCAATCTTGGATTGAAATATAATGTCGGAGAAGTAAGACTACATTGTTACTCTAATGTTGATTAGGCCGGTAACTTTGCTAATAGAAACAACACATATGGATGTTGCCTTAGCTTGGGATCTGCCATGATATCTTGGATGAGCAGAAAACAGATGTTTGTAGCCCTTAGTACAGTTGAGGTTGAGTACATTGTGCTAGAGTTTCTAGCTATGAGGCAGTATGGTTGAGGAAGCTCTTTGGAGAATTGTTTGAGCATGTGCTAGGTACGACAGCAATATACTGTGACAATAAGAGTGGGATTCAACTAGTAGAAAATAGCGTGTTCCATGCAATTCCAAGTACATTGAGATCAAATATCACTAAATCCAAGATATCGTGCAGAGAGTAGCAATGCTCCATCATATTATAACTGATGATCAAATAGCTGACATACTTACCAAGTCTTTGCCGAAAGGGAAGTTCTTCGTTTTCAGAGAGCAATTTGTGTTGGAAAATTTGAAGTGGCAGCTTGTTATATCAATTTTCCTTAACCTTAATATTTGCTTGTGAACTTAGTTAAACTTTTTTTGCTCTTTAGTTAGATTTTATTTTTTTCATCAAACAAATATCACAACAAAACAGTGATAATAGAGGACACAAAAATTATGCTCTTCATTAGGGCAAAACCCCTCCAAGGGGAAAACCCGAAAAACTCTTCTCTTCTTATAGAATCTGCTTCAAATGAGACAACAAAGACCCAAACCCTAGACCAAGTCCTCCTCCAAGTACCAAGTCAACCCTCCAACAAGTTCTTCTCTGATTTTGCACCAACCAGCTTCAAACTACAATTTTGACCTGCCAACTTCAATATTGCAACTCGACCTGCAATTTTCGTCCTAGAACTTCAGCCCTTGTTGTTGTTGCAAAAACCCTAGTTCAACTTCCTCTTGAGACCTTCCTAGAGCAGGACAACTCCTCCTAAGGTCAACGAGGTCAAGATAAAGTATTTTTCCTCCCAGCAACAAGATACTGCATTTTGTCTTACTGCAACACAATCCTACAATTTCAGCCTGTTGACCTTGCCGCCCGCACCTACCTACGAGTCAGTGAGAAAAGCCTTCAACCACACAAGATGTGGTTGGTGGCAGGGAACTCAGAGAAGGGGCTGTCACACTGATCCCAACTCTTTCCATTTTAGCTATCTCCTAGGTTAGCTAAGGGGGGTAGTCCCTAATGGAAAGTTAAGCTAAAAGCAAAGATGCGAGATTCTAGGAGAACTGTTAGAGTTAAATAGATTATTTATCTAAGATCTATAAGCAAAACATGATATAAGCAATAGCCATTAACACATGAGATAAGCATGAAACACATAAACGACCAATGCCTTCAAAGCATTGCTCTTTCAGAAATGAAAAGATTTTTTTTTGTATTTTTTGTTTATATTCAGAATGAAATCAAATGCTTTCAAATGAAAGAAGAAAATTTGTGATAACTTTTCAAGATAGAAACTAAGCAAAGGGCTCAGGAAACCCCCTCTTAAATAAATCTTTTGGTGTCTAATGAGCTTGCTGGCTTGAACAACTTGTGGGACCTTCGATATCGTAGGAGGTGACTATTCCGACCGAAGAAGTCCTCACACTCCAATAGCGCTAGCAACCTGTCCCTTGAAAACACAAAAATGCTTGCAAACCAATTGTTAGTGCAAAAAGAGACTTGGCATATAGAGACCAAGTTGAGCTTGTCATTCAACCGAGAATGACAAGCTACAACAAGTGTACAAAATATACCAAGTCCAGAGGAGATTTGAGATAGCTGCAAATCTCTCCTCCCTAGACAATAGTGCCTTCAGGCAAATGCACAAAGAAAAACAACTAGATAGCAAATGAAAATCAAATGAATATCAAAACGACACAGGTATACCTCATGTACCAAAGCATGCACCACAAGAGAAGCTAGTAACCCCAAAGACTTTTATTTATTTATGTGAAAGCTGAGTACAAAATCCGGCAGAGTCTCCGCCAGCCCAATAGCTCGTTCTATGATTTACAATAAGAGCCCAAGGCTCATATAAATAAGGAAATGGGAGGAGATCCCAATGCCAAGAGACAATGACAAGTGGCACAATGGTGAAGATCTCAATGCTTCAAGTCAAGTTCCAAGTCGCTGAGTTACTGGCTTCATTGCTGGAGATAACTGCTCTTTAGACTGCTGTTGACTGCCCATCCAAAACTGCGTGTGGGCTGCCAACGTGCCAACGTAAACATGCTGCCTGACTTGAGTTAAACTGCTGGAATATATCTGCGTTTAAACTTGCTGCCCACGTCAACAATGCTAACCACGTCAACATGCTGTATGACTTGCATGTATTTTTGGTGGGCTGAGCTGCCTTAAATGCTGAGTATACCCACGTAATTTCCATGTTGACTTGCTAGCGTGAAACTGCTTGACCTGCCCACGTTCTTGCCACTGGAATATATGCGTACGGACTTGCCAACGTTAACCCGCTGTATTGCGTATATAACTTGGCATGCGTATTTTTGGTGGCTGAGTGCTTACGTAGACATGCTTTGACCTGCGTACGGACTTTGAATGGGCTGAGCTGCGTTGACTGTTGACTGGGCCCACGTTAAACTGTTTTAATTTGCCAACGTAAATGCTGTTTGGACTATGCGTATGGCTGAATGAACTTCTGCGTGGATACCTGAGTGGGCCAGCGTATGGACTCAACGTATTATGCTGAGTGCGCTGCCAACATGTAACACTGCTGAGTGAACTCACTTGCCACTTGGATTGGTGGGTCCCACATGTTGCCCAATCATCATCTAAACTGCCACTTACTTTCCATGTCAAAATTTGACTTATTTTGACTTTGGAAAAATTTATAAATTTTTCCAATTATTCATTTTTTTGAATTTTTCTTCATTTTTGCTACTGTCACTTGAAAAATCGGCTTTTGAGGGACTCTGAATCATTTTTTGACCCCCAAAGTAGGCTCTAGGAGAATGCTGGGCCTCTGAGGATGAATTTCGAGTGGTCATACGCCCCAGACATTTCCTAAGGCCACTTATTTATGCCATTACATAGAAAATAATTAAAAAATCCCGTTTTGCGGGAAAATTTTAACTATTAAAAAATCCTACTTAGACCTAGCCAAATTCCACGAAACTTTTTGTGTGATCTAGTATGGTAATATACATCGACCCTAGACACTAAGATGTGTCAGGGGCTCAATCTTCAAACCGTCACCTCGGCTTTGGGGTAAAAATGAGTGAAAAAATCCAGAGAATTATCCGCCTCTGAAAAAAGAAGGGATAATTAACCGGATAAAAAAAACACTCCAAGGTGTACTCTTTGCTGATCGAGTCCCACATCCTAGGCCTGTTACAAATTCAAGAAAATCATCATACTAGCATCACTTATTACAATTCCCCGCAGGGTGTGGAATCTGGGTACAAAGAAGAAAGGTGATGAGAAGATAGAAGGAGAGTTAAAAAACTCTGTTGACTGATGACATCTGATGGTACAAGTGTCCTCTGGATCATCCTTGGGCATGGAGTCTTCACCAAATCATCAGTTGCTACTCCAGTAGTCAACATTTGGCTCCATATGGGGATGCATGCTAGATACAAAGTGATAGTGTGCAAGAACCTGGAATCTGCATCCACCGACAAAAGACATATATCAGCAGTATCCATTCAAAATATCATCAAATGAAATAGAATACAGAAACGAAGAAATGGAAATTTATTCTAAGAGCATAAATGACAATTTATTCATGAAATAAAACTACTTAAACAAAAATGACACGATATAAGGTTACAAATATGATACAAAAAGATGCCCCATGGCATTAGATGTCTTCGGTGAAATCCATCTTGAGAACCTGCCTACTCACAGGCAGGTCCATAGGTTCTTTCTTTGATGTGCCTTGCCCAATTCTGACTATTTTGGGATTATGACTTGCCCCAACATTAACATGTTTGTGGCCATCAGAGATACCAAACCTCCTCCTTTTCCTTTTCTGACTATTGATGAGTTGAGATTTGATCTTGCTCAAAACTGGTGGTTCATTTTTTATATCTTTTTTCTTTTTTCGCTTTTTTCTTTTCTTCTTGGTTAGTTGCGATGGTGATGATGATGCATTTATTGCCAATCCTACTGCTTTGTCTTGAAAATGCTTTGATGGAAAATTTGAAGTACTCAATCTTTTCGAGCTATGCCTAATCTCTTCGTTTTGAATCTGATCTGTTAAGGGGGGAAAGAAATTTGTCAACACTGCATCACTCCCTGTCTGGCATGATCTATAGATAATCTCATTATTGGGTGTCCCTGGATCTTCAACATGATATCTTTTCTCTAACTCTCGATCAAAAGGTATTATCAGGCATGGGGATGGTAGCATATGATAAGTCCATTTGAAGGCTGCCACCCAGATCTGATGCCCATTTTCTTGATAGGAGCATTCCCCATGAATCTGGAACATCTATCACAACAATATCCATAGTCATTATTCTATCTGTGTATGCAGCTAGGAAAACCTGTAAATCTTCAATTATCCCACACACTTCAATTCTTTTAGAATCCATTGAACATATGTTGTGATAGGGCCTAGAAACCCTTAAATTCAGTTGCTCCATGACTTTCTTGGTCATGACATTT
>APFE030028256.1:0-11592 GCA_000404065.3 Pinus taeda | reverse complement strand
TTATTTATTTATGTGAAAGCTGAGTACAAAATCCGGCAGAGTCTCCGCCAGCCCAATAGCTCGTTCTATGATTTACAATAAGAGCCCAAGGCTCATATAAATAAGGAAATGGAAGGAGATCCCAATGCCAAGAGACAATGACAAGTGGCACAATGGTGAAGATCTCAATGCTTCAAGTCAAGTTCCAAGTGGCTGAGTTACTGGCTTCATTGCTGGAGGTAACTGCTCTTTAGACTGTTGTTCACTGCCCATGCAAAACTGCGTGTGGGCTGCCAACGTGCCAACGTAAACATGCTGCCTGACTTGAGTTAAACCGCTGGAATATATCTGCGTTTAAACTTGCTGCCCACGTCAACATGTTGCATGACCTGCGTGTATTTTTGGTGGGCTGAGCTGCGTTAAATGCTGAGTATACCCACGTAATTTCCATGTTGACTTGCCAGCGTGAAACTGCTTGACCTGCCCACGTTCTTGCCACTGGAATATATGCGTACGGACTTGCCAACGTTAACCCGCTGCATTGCGTATATAACTTGGCATGCGTATTTTTGGTGGCTGAGTGCTTACATAGACATGCTTTGACCTGCGTACGGACTTTGAATGGGCTGAGCTGCGTTGACTGTTGACTGGGCCCATGTTTAAATTGTTTTAATTTGCCAACGTAAATGCTGTTTGGACTATGCGTATGGCTTAATGAACTTCTGCATGGATACCTGAGTGGGCCAGCGTATGGACTCAACGTATTATGCTGAGTGGGCTGCCAACATGTAACACTACTGAGTGAACTCACTTGCCACTTGGATTGGTGGGTCCCACATGTTGCCCAATCATCATCTAAACTGCCACTTACTTTCCATGTCAAAATTTGACTTATTTTGACTTTGGAAAAATTTATAAATTTTTCCAATTATTCATTTTTTTGAATTTTTCTTCATTTTTGCTACTGTTACTTGAAAAATCGGCTTTTGAGGGACTCTGAGTCATTTTTTGACCCCCAAAGTAGGCTCTAGGAGAATGCTGGGCCTCTGAGAATGAATTTCGAGTGGTCATACACCCCAGACATTTCCTAAGGCCACTTATTTATGCCATTACATAGAAAATAATTAAAAAATCCCGTTTTGTGGGAAAATTTTAACTATTAAAAAATCCTACTTAGACCTAGCCAAATTCCACGAAACTTTTTGTGTGATCTAGTATGGTAATATACATCGACCCTAGACACTAAGATGTGTTAGGGGCTCAATCTTCAAACCGTCACCTCGGCTTTGGGGTAAAAATGAGTGAAAAATCCAGAGAATTATCCGCCTCTGAAAAAGAAGGGATAATTAACCGGATAAAAAAAACACTCCAAGGTGTACTCGTTTGCTGATCGAGTCCCACATCCTAGGCCTGTTACAAATTCAAGAAATCATCATACTAGCATCACTTATTACAATTCCCCGCAGGGTGTGGAATCTGGGTACAAAGAAGAAAGATGATGAGAAGATAGAAGGAGAGTTAAAAAACTTTGTTGACTGATGACATCTGATGGTACAAGTGTCCTCTGGATCATCCTTGGGCATGGCGTCTTCACATAATCATCAGGTGCTACTCCAGTAGTCAACACGGCCCTTCTCAGAAGTTGCAAAAACCCTAATCATTCACATGTGTGAAAAAGGTTGAGCCCAAAACTAAGACTTTTGTCCTTCCTTTTTCTAGACCTTCGCTCTCTTCTTCTTCTGCTTTCTAGCTATAAATTGAACTTCCTTCTTGAGATCAAACGTGTGAGTGAATGGATTCCAAATGAGGTCGAACTACTTTATATCGCCTTTCCAAGGGGTCGAGTTTACTCCTTTAGGCCAACTTGAGGTTGTTAGGGCCGACTTGTACTTTTGGAGTTTCCAAGACTTTCTAGACTCACAATAAATGATTTTTCCAATTACATTTTGCATGGAAGGGTCTTATAAGCATGATGTTGACTTCTTTGACTCATAACAATAAATCCTAAGATCTAACAAACCCTGGAAGCATGAACAACATGCTTTCACCTAGAATACCATAAAAAATGAGCATGAAACCCATGCTTTAAAATAATAACTTTTTATTTTCTTCTTTCGTTTGTTACATATTGAAATGAGTACAACGATTATGAAGACCGAAACTAGTTACATTTTCAACACTCCCTCTTAACTAGGGAGGTATTCATAAATGTACAACCAATACAACATCATTCTCAAACTAAAGAGTTCTCATAAGAAGAGTCAAATTGATAAGCCAAAATTTAAACATCATCATTATTACCAACACTGTCACTGAGGACTAACTTGACAAGCCCAACTTTATGCGAGAGCATTATGCCGAGAGAGGCTTTATGTGTGATATCGCACTATCTCTACAAGGCACATACTCCATCTGAATGTTCACAAGGTATGTCCTTTCGTACTATAGTCCTCAAAGAATATTAGTCCTCTTCAACCAGTCTTCTCTTATATACCTATCCTATCCTCAAAGAGTGTCAGTACCTTTCCTTTCTTGGATGCTTTATCCTCAAGGAAACCACAGATGCTTATCCAATCCTCCACCATTCTCTTTTCATCATTTGAAGAAGAGAATGCACATGTGATGTCCAACATCACTCCCTCTCAACGAAAGAGGATATTCCTATTCCCACTTGCCTAGGGAATAGATCATTGCTCCTATTTAAGGAGACTCCTTTTCTTCCTTCTCAAAACCAGAGAAGATTCCAAACTTCCTTTCTATTTGGGAAATCAACACCACCATCCTTATATCTTGTCCTCGAAAGAGTATCAGCTACTAGTTCTCCATAGCTGTCAGGCTCCCTCTTTCTACATCTCATTGTATCAAGCATGCTTCCTTTCAAGGTATCATAGAGCCATCTTCACTCTTCAATCTTGTCACAGGATCTAGGTCAATTTTCTTGCTCATCACTTTCATCTTCAACATCATAGATGAAGGCATTGCATTGAGCCTTTCCAAACTTCAAGTTGATCATAACTTCCTCATGAAAGAGATCTCCTTTGACCTTCAGGTTATCTTTTCGCACAACTACCTTTCAATCCCAAGATGGACACATCTTGACTTTACAATTGCCAGGTACCATATATTGAGCTTCCCTCAATATTCTTCATACATTTCCATTCATACAGTTGAACTTGCCTCAACTGTCAGCATGTATCCCTACAACATTTTTCCAGGTAGAACAATAATACGTTAACCAAATAACCAACAATAAAAATAAGACTTACCTCATCATGATGACCTTCTCATCCAGACATCAACATCCTTATGGTCCATCTCCACTTGAATCTTCCTTCATACATGAGAGTGCCCAAGGATTGAACTTGATTACCAAGTTACAACTTTTTCTTTCAGAGATCATACTGGATGTTAATCATTATCTTTACATATTCTAGAGAGTCTTAATTTTTTATATATCCTTAAGTCAAATTCTTCCTTTTTAAACATTACACAATCATACTAGGCATGTTACAAGATTCTACATGAATCTTCTCCAAGAGTCACTTTTAAGGTGCATTCCTGTGCTTCTTATTCCATCATCTAGCTATATGTCTCATAGTGAGCCTGCAACCTGACCCATTGCATTCCTTCATCCCTTTAACAATATTGTTTGCACATTACATGGAATGTACACTAACCTTGTCATAATCATAGTATTCGAAACCAGAATTGGTGACCGAATTGGTCCACCTAGTAAACTGGGTTTCAAACCAGCGCTAGTTAGATCTCAATAAACCGGTTTTAAAAAAACATATGAAATAAATAATTTTTAATGAAAAAACTATTTTTAAGATTTAAAACCGTGATTCCAAACTAATAGACACAAAATATGCAAAATTTGCGAATATATATACCACATAAAGGTGAATATATCAAAATGGCACTGAGTGCAATACATATCAGCAACAAAATATATAATCAATGAGGCTTTAAATGGCCTCTAGAGTCAAAAAACAAAGCCTACAAGCTATGGGGCCATTGGCCAACTACAAGTCTACATATATGATATTAGTGATCAACATTATCACTTGAAACTTCTCATCATGATCAAACTCAGTTGGTTGAGTCTTGACTACCAAACTTTGCAACTACTTGAGTCACAAACCTCTCTATTGGTTCAATGACTTGAGTCTCAAACTTCTGAAGGTATTCTGCCCTAATATGCCATATTACTTCATTTGGTACTCTACGTGGCTTTACATGGTCTCCTATCCCAACCATGTGTTGCTTGAACCAGTTAATACCCCCTCCTTCAATAGATTTTTGGCATTATTTGCATATCATTTTACCATCAATCATATCATAATGAGCCCATGCAATATCCTTGGCTTTTGGAGGCATGGTGGCTACTACTTAGTTCAAACTCTCTGCAATTTTACTACTCCAGCAAAAACTCAACACTCTCCAAGCTCACAATGAAGCTCACAAAAACTCCAAATCAAATGTGTGAGGCAAATGAGAGGGGAAATGTCCTTTTATTGGCTTGGAGGGGTTGTTTTTTTAGGGAAACAACCATTATTTTCACTCCAAGCCACCTCACAAGGCTCCAAGAATGCATCTGGTGGCTCTGCGGCCGACCTGGCAATGAACTGGCCAGTTTATGACAAAACCGACCAATTTCGTCATAAACCGGTCTGTTTATGCCCAGTTTGTCTAAAAAAAACAACGAGAGAGGGCGGTTGAAAAAGTCAACCTTAGCAAGATGACCACCTCTAACATAATGTTAGATAATTCCTTGATGAAAAATATGCAAAATGGTCTATTTATCTACTTTTAAAGACTAGGTGATCTCTACAAAGCAACTTAACCAAGTAGACTCTAGACATGCAACTATCACATGCTTCTCTCTATGATGTTATGCAAAATTAAGATTCTTTTTAAAGTAAACAACAATGCATGTTATCCTAAAGGAAAGATTAATCCTCATAAACAACCTGACAAACAATGTGCCTTCTTCAATAGTAAAGATCTTTCACATCTTCTTTTTTCGGCTTCTTCTCAAGTTCTCCTACTTCCTCAGCTATGTGAACCTCATTTCTTTCCTTTCTCTTGCTGTTATGTTGGCTTGGACAACCCCTCTTATAATGTCCATATTCATTGCACTTAAAGCATTGAATCTTGGACATATCTTTCTTCTTGGACTTCACAAACTTTCCTTTCTTCAGCTTCTTGACTCCAACTAGAAGGCTTGAGAATGTTCATTTGATCCAATGTCATCTTTTACCTTGATCCTTGATTCTTCCAAAATGCATTGTGCCCACAACTCATCAAAGGGAGTTGAATCTTTCTTAGAGTAGATGCTTGTTGCAAAGCTACTCCATTCAAGTGGCAATGCATGTAATACATAGATGGTCATTTCTGAATCAGAAATTCTCTCTCCAAGCCCCTACAAGTGATCTCTTAGTTGAGATATCTTCATTAGAAAGGATGCCATGTCCTCATTCTTTGATTTCTTCGTCTTGTATAGTTTATTCCACAAAGACATATTTTGTCCTGATGTACTTACAGAGTACAAGTTCACTAGTTTGTCATACATAGCCTTGGAAGTTTTCAAATTTGCAACAAATTGAACAAGAGGATCTTTAAGGGATTCAACTATGATCCTTTGTGCCCTTACTTCACCTTTCTTGTAGTTTGCTAGTTCTTGAGTCTTGTCTTTGCTAGGTTCAGTAATTTCCCCAGTTACATATTCCATTACCTCATGTTTTATAAATGTCAGGTCAATCATTTTCTTCCATGCTAGGTAATTTGATGCTCCAACAAGCTTATTGCTCTCCTTGTAGAATGAACCCATATGACCTGTAGATTCAGACATAGAGTAATCATATGATACTTATTTGATAACCAAGATTCTCCTTTTCCTTGATGATGTCTCCAACCTTTCTTGATGCCTTCATGACCTTTGAAGAAACTTCAATTATGTCATTGAAATATGTTTCCTAGGATTCCTCCAACAACAACTTTCAAAAGTGATTAATGATACCCAGACCCTTTTGGCGCTTCCTCCAAAGATGCCTTTCAATGAGCCTTTAAATAGATCTCCTTCTCTCAAGAGACAACTTTTTCATGTAGTCTTCCTTCCAAGCCTTCCTTTAATGAGAGCTTGATGTGGTCTTGATCTTCTTTAATGTACAAACCCTCCTTCTAGATCAATAGGTCTTCTACTTCTTTTCTTCCACAAATGATTCTGCTTGACAAGAAAACCCTTCTTTGTGTCCACAAGATGATCCTTCCAGTTGCCTTCTTGTTCACCTTAGCTCTGATTCCATGTTGTAAATTCAAAGTGGCAGCTTGTTATATCAATTTTCCTTAACCTTAATATTTGCTTGTGAACTTAGTTAACCTTCTTTTGTTCTTTAGTTAGAATTTTTTTTCATCAAACAAATATCAAGAACGAAAGAGTAAAAATAGTGGACACAAAAATTAGGCTCTTAGCCAGGGCGAAACCCCTCCAAGGGGAAAACCCGGAAAACTCTTCACTTATTATAGAATTTGCTTCAAATGAGACATCAAAGACCCAAATCCTAGACCAAGTCCTCCTCCAAGAAACAAATCAACCCTCCAACAGGTTCTTTGATTCTACACCAACCAACTTCAACCTGCAATTTCGACCTGCCAACTTCAATATTGCAATTTTAATCTTGCAACTTCGACCCTTTTTGCTACTGCAGAAACCCTAGTTCAACTTCCTCTTGAGACCTTCCTAGAGCAACACAACTCCTCCCAAGGTCAACGAGGTCAATATAGAGTATTCTTCCTCCCAACAACAAGGTACCACATTTCTTCTTACTGCAGTATAATTATAAAATTTTGACCCTTCTTGGAAGTTGTGGAAACCCTAATCCTTCGCACGTGAGGGAGATTGAGCCCAAAAACAAGATTTTGTCCTTCCTTTCTTCTTTTGGACCTTCACTCTCTTCTTCTTCTTCTGCTTCCTAGCTACAGATCAAACTTCCTTCTTGAGATCGAACTTATGAGTGAATGGATTCCAAAAGAGGTCAAATTGCTCCTTCATATAGCCTTTACAAGGGGTCGAGTTTCCTACTTTAGGCCAACTTAAAGCTACTAGGGCTGACTTGTACTTTTGGAGTTTCCAGGAGTTTCTAGACTCATCATATATTCTTTTTCCAATTACATTGCCCGGAAGGGTCTTCTAAACATGATGTTGACTCCTTTGGCTCATAACAATAAATCCTAAGACCTAACAAACCATAGAAGCATGAAGAACATGCTTTTACCTAAAAGACAATAAAAAATGAGCATGAAACCCATGCCTTGAAATAATAAATTTTTATTTTCTTCTTTTGTTTGTTACATAGGATACATATTGAAATGAGTACAACAATTATGAAGACCAAAACTAATTACATTTTCAATAGCTTGGACTGACGGATGTGACCCTTCCTAGAGAGGGTGTTCATGGATGATGAGCCTTGGTTGTACAAGATCTTTGGCATGTGTTGACAAGTGAATCCCCCCAAGCAGAGATGTGACTTGGTTGTGTGAGGTCCTTATCATGTGTTGACAAGTGGATTCCCCCAAGCAGTGATGAGACTAGGTTGTGTGCTAAGTAACCGGATTCGTTAAAAAGGGGCCACGTGTCTAAATCTTGCGAATTGGACATGATTCGCTAGGGATTCGAATCCCAGAAGGGGGCACGTCATGTCCTAACGGGACAGGTACGAATCCTGTACATGTCCCGTTAGGAAACAACGTGTCCCGATTCTGGGATTTGAATCCCCAAAAATGAAACCCACTTAGGTACACATGTAAGCTTGGGCGACTTTAGCAAGATAAATACAGCGAAATGGATCGTTCTATAGTGTTGCAAGTTAACTGCATTCCATTGTAATGTTACCATAATGGGGATGGATATGCCTGCTACACAATGATAATAGGAAGCGTCTTGTCAAAACAAAATAAAGTTCACTATGGGTGGCTATTGGCCAAAGAGACCACTGACCACAAGCTAGGAAATCAGACTTGCATCGATACCACTTGTGACATAACCCTACAATATCATAACACGCCATGGGGAAAAAAGGCAATATTATAGTCCAAATGTTAAAAAGGAAAGAAATTATACAATATATGTAAAAGATACAACATATTACATGCAGACAAGAAGATTATCATATATATAGGATATGACAAACCCAAATATCCTAATGGATGCAATTTTACATAATAGTTATTAGGAATAATAATAATTATTAGATATATTGCATCAAACTAAGAACTATCAATGTCAATTTCAATAGTTTATTATATGACAAGGAATACAAATGTTGAACACAAATCATACTTGAGGTCCTCAAAAGCTCTGTCTAGCCTAAGTCCACATCCATATGCATGTTTGCTTTTGGTGAATTGATTAGATGGATGAGCACTATTCAACACCTACATGAATTCCTTTAGAATTTATTAGAAAGGCAACGATAAGAGATTAACATTTAACTACAAAGGTATTGGCCTTGTTGCCATTCATCCTTACTGGGAATTAGCAAATCCAAGGAACCATAAAAAGAAACACTAGCTTGGATTTATCCTTCATCCATCAATTGAGTGAGTTGCTTCTCTAATTTGGCATTCTCCACGATGGAAGTACAGTAAACAAATACATTAGGTTACTATCAGTGTCATTAATAAGAATTTGTGTAAGAAATATCCAATTTTTAATATCTAAATATATATATATATATATATATATATATATGTTTAATAAAATAAGATATAACGAATCTTACATGTCCTGTTCCGAGGAGTCAACGTGTCTGAATCCGACATTAGAATCCCCATATCCTACGAATCCCGAATCCCCGTGTCAGGTGACTTAGGTTGTGTGAGATCCTTGTCAAGTGGTTTATTCCCCCAAGCAAAGATGTGACTTGGTTGTGCGAGATCCTTGACAAGTGGGTCATCCACCGCAAGCAAAGATGTGACTTGGTTGTGCAAGATCCTTGTCAAGTGGGTTATCCACCCAAGTAGAGATGTGACTTGGTTGTGCAAGATCCTTGTCAAGTGGGTTATCCCCCCAAGCAGAGATGTGATTGGTTGTGTGAGATTCTTGACAAGTGGGTTAACCCCCAAGCAGAGATGTGCCTTGGTTGTGCGAGATCCTTGACAAGTGGGTTATCCCCCCCAAGCAGAGATGTGACTTGCTTGTGCGAGATCCTTGTCAAGTGGGTTATCCCCCCAAGGAGAGATGTGACTTGGTTGTGTGAGATCCTTGTCAAGTGGGTTATCCCCCCAAGAAGATGTCACTTGTTTGTGCGAGATCCTTGTCAAGTGGGTTATCCCCCCAACCAGAGATGAGACTTAGTTGTGCAAGATCCTTGTCATATGTTGGCAAGTGGCAATCCCCCCAAGTGAATATAGGGTGATAGATTAATCTCTCCTATTGTCTGTGGATATAGAGTGGTAGCCGGAGCTCCCCTATGATGATTCTTCTTCATTAGAGTGAGTCATCATTGTTCCAGATGATACAGAGCATAGATTAGTAGTGAAAGCAAAGATCTTTTGTTGCAGAAATAAATTCCTCCCTAGCTGAGAGGGAGTGTTGAAAATTTGGCAGCTCAGGGATGAATTTCTAAATATAGAGAGTCTCAAGTATGACTTTCCAAAAATAGTAAATCACCTTGCATCAATTGATAATCAAGTATTGCTGATGGAAAATCTCTTATGATCATCAATCAATCCGAATAGTTCAATTTCAACATAATCATCAATATTGTCATTAATATTATTATTATTATTCTTATGATACTATTATATTATTATTAAAAATAAATTCAAGTCACTCAATCATGGTTCTCAATAATGTTCTCTTACACTCTCATTATTGGCATGGCATATTCCTCTTACACTCTGATTAATGCTCTTACACTCTCTTACACTCAATAAAATCTCGTCATAAAAGATTCCTCTTACACTCTCTTACACTCTCATTAAATCATGTCATAAAAAGTTGCTCTTACGCACTCTTTAATGCATATGTTACACTCTCCTCCTTAATGGAATAAGTTACAAAGGCATGTGTACCTTCTTAATGGCATGAGTTACATTTCCTAAATGGGCATATGTTACTCTCCCTCTTGCCATGTGAGTTACTCCTCCTTTATGGCATGGATTTGTTGCTCCTCCCATATATATGTGCCTCATTCTTTCTACACTCACTACTTGTGCACTGTGAAAGAAGAATTTAAACTTGAGAGAGAGTTGGAGAGAGCTTAAGAAGATTGTGAGAGAGACTTGGAAAGTAAGAGCAAAACTTGGTGAGCCAGGTTGATTCAATGCTTCAATGTTCCAGTGTTGATTCAGTTCATGAAGGGAAGGTTGATTCACTGTGTGCATCCACTGTTACTACCAGTTATCTTCATGCTACAACTTGTTCAGATTTGGGTGAACTTACTCATTCTCTTGATCTCTAATTATACTTTGTATCTTTGTTGAACAATTCATTACTAATAGAAGAAAAATCTGGTTGGGTTTTCCCCTTGTGGGTTTTTCCCTGGTCATTGGAACTAAATTCTCTATCTCATTTTGTTCTTGGTTGTCTTTTATTGTGCATTTGATTTATGTTCTATCTACACTTGCTTATCTAATATTGTTGCATAAAGAAGTTACATAATAAGTGTTTGTTACAACATAGAAAATCAGAATTTCAACACAAGTTGCATTGTGTTTATACGTCGAATAGGTCCCTTCCAGGGCCAACTTGGTCTTGTGGGGAGAAATTTGAAAATTTTGACTCAAATAAAATTATTTTTCTTGCTTCTTTCAAAGTCCAAATCGGACCTGACTCGTGTATAATAGTTTGACTCGTGACAAATGTTGAAATTTGGTACCAGAGGACAGGTGGTTCCCTTAGGCTTTGATCTTTGGCCTAGGGAAAAGTGTCCAAAAGATTAGATTTTAATTTTTCTCCTAAAGTGACTTTATAATTTTTATAAAGTTAAAATCTAATTTAAAAGTGACTTTAAGTGATAAAGTTACTAAGTCTAATTTTAAAGTGACTTTTATAAAGTCAATGAAAAATAAGAAAGGAAAAGTGACTTTGGAAATAAAGGACTAAGTGGGCCTTTATTAAAGTGGGTGAATTAAAAAATAGAAAGTGAGATTTAAATGTGCATTTAATCTCAGCCATTGATCTAAATCTATTTCAGCCATTGGATTTAGAGATCACCCAAAAGTCACTTGGATCACCCAAAAGTCACTTGAAGTTATATTAAAGGAGGAAAAGGAGGAAAAGATCATTCATTCTTTCATGAGCAGATTGGGAGAAGGAGAGCAAGAGAGCAAGGGAGATTTCTGGACAAGAAGGAGAAAGAGGCAGCAGTTTGGCACACATACTAGGCAGCTCTTCAGCAAAATCAGAACAGCAGAAAGACAAGCAGAACAACAGCAAGAACAAGCAGAAAAAACTGATTTTTTTGCTGAAAACTGAGAAGTTTCCAGGTGGTCCGTTGGGCTGAAAATGGATAAGTTTGCTTGCTGAAAAAATTATTTTGCTGTAATTTTTTGCTGAAATTTTCTTGCTGTAAAAAGACATTTTTCATAAATAAAGAAGAGCTC